>JAXBDA010010074.1:0-11234 GCA_036023075.1 Gaultheria prostrata
ACACACAAGGGGGGGGGGGGGGGGATTGTGTATCTCAATTATAATGCGGAACCCAATATTAAATTTAAATCATTCAAGCACGCATGCAATAATATATGACATAAAATAAGGAGTAAAGGAAAGAGAGAAATCGAACGCAAAGATTTATCATGGTTCGGTCCGCAACTCCATGGCCTAGTCTACTCCCCAAGTGTCCAACTCGGGATTTGCTGCACTATCTCCAATAGTAACACCTTCTACCTCTGCGGGTGCTAGAGAAACCTTTACAACGAGCAATATCGCCAATCGCTTCAACTATTTTTGACTCCGGTGTTAGTTACACCTAACCCAATTAGTTTTCACTCCGGTGCTAGTCACACCTACCCGAGTAATTTTTTCTCACACAAAAATCACTCACAAAAAAATAACTCTCGGAAGAGTATAAACAAGGGTGTACAATCCCTTTTACAATAAGATTCAAAGACAACACTCAAGCTAGTGTAAGATATTCAAGATGTAAGCATAAAGTTGAATGACAAAGATGACACACGTATTTTTTTCCTTCGGATTGAGTCTTTCCACCTTCAATCTTCCTTCATTTATAAGCATCCGTTTGTGTACGTTAGGAGCTAACTCCAAAATCCAATATTGCCTTGTTGGAAACCAATGTCTGACATCCATTCCTTGTATATTTCCACTAGCCGTTAGAATTTGATTAGGTAGCCACAATGTAATTTTCAAATTGCCACATGTATCTTTACCTCTGGAAATAGACCATTGCATTTTGGGATTAATTGAACCAAAGATTAAGCCATGCCAAATCATTCCTTTTTCATTCACTAGCCGTTGAACCATTAGGAGACTATTAAGGCAGTGAAAGACTTTGAATATGCCGACTTCCCTTGTGCTCTAGCCATTTGAATTGGGAGAGCTCTTTCCAAAATAAATATCGAAATGAGATTCGTCCTTAATCTTTTCCCCTTTAAATTTAAATCTTAGCTATTGGAGATAGGATTTGATGTAGAATCTCTCCTTGCGTACCTCAACCAAATCCTATAAAATACACAATAATTATCATATGAGTATCAATATTACAAGATTAATTATATTTCTCTTTTAATAAAATCTATTTTGTTATCATCAGAATCACTAAGGTTCTATAGAAACCTTTGGGCTAACAATTACGTAATGGTCAATATTTGAAACCGTGGGTCATACTACTATAGCCTTCAAGTTGGAATTACATGCATAAGAATTTGTATTTGAAAATTGTGGTGTTCACTTTTTTTGATAAATTCAGACGTTAAATCTTATCTTTTTTTGTTGTGGTTGTTGTTGCCCCTAATTATTTTTTTTTCGTGATATTAAATATTCTCACAGTTAAATTTCTAGCCGCCTAATTTCTACATACTTTGGCTCGAGTATATGTTGATAAATGGTTTCTTCCTACATACCAACATCCACTCAAGTGTGGAATTCGTAATTACATGGGATAGAGCTCTCAAGCTTCCAGTACTATGGACATGTTTTTAAGTATTTAACTCTTCCATTGAAGTTGCTAGTATAAAAAAGAAAACAAATTATACATCACCTACTTAAAAGTATGAGGCTAAAATTTGAATTTTTTTTTAAACGGCAAAGAATTTTATTAATCTCGGAAACAAGAATAAAAATTAAAAGGGAACAAGGGAACATTGCGTCCAAACCACTGCGGCAGAAGGAACTTCAAACGCTAGATGCAACAAACATCAGACCCAAAAACGGTTGGTAATGAGTCAAACGAGAAACCACTGGGACAAAGCACCACCTAAAAGACCGAAGCCCAACACCCAAAGCCAAAAGCCTAAAAAAAAAAAAAAAAAAAAAAACAATAACAAAACCACTCCCAGGAAAGCACACCTAATGAAAAACAAAGGAAGATCCAAAGCAGCCACCTGCCACAAGCCCCTAACGCATATGAAGAAACAAAACCCTCCCTAGAGCATAAAGAAGCAACCCAGACAATCCAAACCCCAAACTAATGAGCTCCCCGTTGCTCCAAAAACCTGATACCAGACAAGAAAACCCTCCTATGATTACTCCAAAGCCATGAATTTGCTTACCACCTCCATCATTGCCCATGAAGTTTTCACTCATGATCTTTGAGATTGTCCTTGCGGCTTCTTCTTCATTGAGAATGATCCTGTTTCTGTTTTTAATCCTTTCCGAAGAGATAGAAAGCGCTGTTATGTTGCAGCTATGGCCGACCTGACCAAAACACATTTGTTCCTCTTTTTCTTTCTTTTCCCGGCTTTTGGAAGACCTATTAAATCACCAATGTTTTTCAATCTCTTTTTGTTTTTCTCAACCACCGTTTTCTTTAGAGGGCATAATCATTCCTTATGAAATGGTAGTTCACTCCAGCTTGAATCTTGATCTTCATTTTCTGGAGTTGGAATTAATTACCACAATTTTAACAGCCTAGGGGATATCATTATGGATGTAAGGAGCCTTATTCCCCTTAGCACCATATTCTTCGCAAACAACTACCTCAATCGAATCATCGACCCTTGTGTCCCCCTTACCATTATCCTTAAAATTTGATTTTTTTTATATCCATTTATCGAAAATATAGGAATGCAAATTGTAGTGACAGACAGTAATTTTAATTAGTTAAAAAATATATTAAAAATATTAAACTTTGTGATTAGTAGAACACCTAATTTTCATAGCACTTAAAATGTAAAATAAAAAATTCAATTTAATAATTAGAACGTGTGAATAGCACTGGTTGACTTAATAAGTGTAAGATAGATTATAACTAGTACTTAAAATGCGAAAGGTACCTTTTTGTGTTTAGGTGAATCAAGTACTCCCTCCGTCCCTTTTTAAGTGTATTACCTGGAAATTTCAATTATTTTTCTCTCACATCAATTTTTACATCTACTTTCCATTACTTACCCTTATCAATATAATAATACCCACTAACTTTTTTAAAAGGAATCTACTTTTAAGGGCAAAATAGGAATTGTACCCACTAACTTTTTAAAACACACACTTATTAAGGGATAGCCCAAAATGAAAATGTACACACTATAAAAGAGACGGAAGGAGTATATGATACTCCAAATTAGAACACGCGAACACCTAATTTTCATAGCACTTGAAATGCAAAAGGTACCTTTCCCTCCATACCTTCACCATGACGCCCATCTTGCCTATAATTAGTATAGATAATTAATAAAGAATGACTTGAGAAACAAGACCCACGTTTCCCTTCATGTAAGTTGTGTCCGTTACCTATTATATATTGTACTCCTACTTTATTCACCTTGAATTTTTCCAAGTTGCTAGCAAGCAGTTTGAACTTTGATTCCATAGCTACTAGAATCTTGAAAATTCCAAGATCAAGGTACTCGCTCCGTCAGTCTAAAATTCCAAATTCAATCTTCATCAAGTAAGATTTGCTTAATCTTGAAAATTTGGTGTTCAACTTTGTGTTTAGGTGAATCAAGTGATTTGCAACTTATGTGTTGGTTTTTTTATGTAGTTGTAGACTTGTAGTTCATGAATTTGTTTGAGTGTTTTTCGTTTCTTATTTCATGGGATACTAATCAATGCTTCGTTAAATTTTTTGATGACTTCAAAAGAAATTTGGAAGGAATCAGGAGCATAAAGCTTGAAATCTCTGGAGGAAAAAGAAGTTCGGGTGTGTGAGTGGGTGGGTGTGTGTGTGTGGGTGGGTGGATGGTTGTGTGTAAAATTATGAGAAAAAAGTTCATATACTTGCTGTAGGATGCTCCCAGAAATTTATGCAGTTGGACTATACATCTTCCAAAGCTTCTTTGGGAGATGAAGCATCATCTTGAACTCAACTCTTTTGACCGACACTTAAGAGAGTAGAATTCCATATTTTTCCATCATTGAAACTCTTAGAAAATTACAAATTATCTTTCAACAACTGCTTGGCATTCGGCCATAGCCAAATGGTTTTCTTGTGTAATTCCCCTATGTTCTTCCAGCTACCTCTTTTCAACCACTGAATCACAATGCCGAATGAAGATTTGTCTATGCTTTCGTCTTTCCACTAATTGTTGTCGTTTTTTACATGTGGGTCTTCTAGTTAACAAGCAGATTAGGCTGCATTCGCTCTTGCCTATAAGGGGACTCAAGCCTCGAACCCTCTTAAGTTACTTATAAATGAAAAAACACGTACTCGTGAAAGCGCTTCAACCTTATTCCGTTACCTTGATATTGTTCATTGCTTTAAGTTGGCATCTTATATCTTTCATGTGGGAGGTTTAGTAACTTCAGTGACCTACGTGCTCTATTTGGCCGCTAAGAAGTTATTGTCTACTAGCATTTCTTATTATGTTGCTACTTGCTAATTCTTTTTCTATGCTTTGCTTACTGTATGTTTTGTTCTTCATAGTGAACTACTTGAACAAGTCTATTTCTTAATTATCCATCTATCGTCAACATGTTATCATCGTTGTTGGTACTTAATGGCTTTTCTTTGCTTCTCAGGTGGCCATAAATATCGCAAAGAGTCAGTTTGTCATCAGATAATCGTAGTTCTAACATGACGATGAGAAATCTCAAGTTGGGAGTGGACGTAGTTGGTGCCCACAACCTTCTACCCAAAGACGGGCATGGTTCGTCTAGTGTTGTTGTTGAGCTCCACTTTGATAACCAGACGTTCCGCACCACAGTCAAAGAAAAGGATCTGAATCCCGTTTGGAACGAGAGCTTCTACTTCAACATATTGGACCCTTCCAACCTCCACAACCTCACTCTCGACGCCTACATCTACAATGACATCAAATCTGCTCACTCAAGGTCCTTCCTTGGCAAGGTCTCCCTCCACGGGACATCGTTTGTTCCCCACTCGGATTCTGTAGTGTTAGACTACCCGTTAAAAAAGCGTGGGGTCTTTTCTCGCGTTAGAGGAAAGCTCGGCCTCAGGGTCTGTACCACCGATGATCCATCCATAAAGTCCTCCACTCCCCTTCCTGCACCAGAAGATATTCAGTCACATGCCCAATCGGTTCAAAATTCCATGCCATCTAATTCCAAATATGAGGCAAGACATACATTCCATCATCTTCCAAACTCTAATCATCAGAATCAGCAGCAGAATGCTACTGCTGGAGTAGTACCCAATCGCGTGACGAAATATGGGGTGAATGAGATGAAATCTGAACCACCTCCTCCTCCACAGATTGATTGGATGTACTCCGAATCCCCGGCACAAGCAGTTGACTATTTGCTTAAAGAGACCAGTCCATTTCTCGGTGGTGGACAAGTTGTTGGGGGCCGTGTCGTTCGTGCGGACAGGACTGCTTCTACTTACGATCTCGTTGAGAGAATGCGATTTCTCTATGTGAGGGTGGTCAAGGCGCGTGACCTTCCTGCTATGGATGTCACCGGAAGTGTTGACCCCTATGTCGAGGCTAGAATTGGAAATTACAAAGGAGTCACGAAGCACATTGAGAACCAAGAGAATCCTGTATGGAACGTGGTATTTGGCTTTTCAAAAGAACGGCTCCAATCATCCGAATTAGAAGTGGTTGTGAAAGATAATTGTTTGTTTAAGGATGATTTTGTTGGGCAAGTAAGGTTAGATCTCAACGAGGTGCCTACGCGAGTCCCGCCTGATAGTCCCTTGGCTCCGCAGTGGTACCGGCTCGAAGACAAGAAGGGGGAGAAGATAAAGGGGGAGGTGATGCTTGCGGTCTGGATCGGCACTCAAGCTGACGAGGCTTTTGCAGACGCTTTTCATTTGGATGCAGCCACATGTATTGACAGTTCAGCAGCTACGTATACGCTAATACGCTCTAAGGTGTATCAAGCGCCACGGTTACGGTATCTGCGAGTCAATGTAATTGAGGCACAGGACTTGGTCCCTACAGAGAAGAATCGAGTCCCTGATGTGTATGTAAAGGCACGGGTTGGAAACCAAGTTATGAGAACAAAAATAAATCAGTCTCGTATGTTCAACCCGATGTGGAATGAAGATCTCCTGTTTGTAGCTGCCGAGCCTTTTGAAGACCACCTTGTTCTTACGGTGGAGGACCGCATGGATCATGGAAAAGACGAGATCCTTGGGAGAGTCACCATTCCGTTGAGCATGGCAGAGATGCGTGCAGATGATCGCTTCATTCCTTCCTGTAATTGGTTCAACCTGGAAAAGCCGGTTGCTGTGGATGTGGATCAGCGGAAGAAAGATAAATTTTCTGGTAAGCTCCATCTGAGAATATGTGTAGATGGAGGGTACCATGTCTTGGACGAGTCGACTAACTATTGCAGCGATCTCCGGCCTACAGCAAAACAGCTATGGAAGCCGCCAATCGGTGTTTTAGAACTTGGGGTTTTAAATGCAGTTGAGCTCCTTCCTATGAAAATACGAGGCGGGAAGAAGACAGCCGATACGTATTGTGTAGCAAAATATGGACACAAATGGGTCCGGACTCGCACCATTGTGGACAGCCTGTTTCCCAAGTATAATGATCAGTACACTTGGGAGGTTTTTGATCCAGCGACTGTTCTAACCGTTGGCGTCTTTGATAATAGCCAACTGGGGAGTTCAAATGGTAAGGACTCGAGAATCGGTAAGGTTCGGATTCGCATATCTACGCTTGAAACAGGCCGCGTTTATACACATTCTTATCCCCTTCTGGTTCTTCACCCAACCGGGGTTAAGAAGATGGGGGAGTTGCATTTGGCAATACGGTTTTCGTGCACATCTTTGGTAAACATGCTGTACATATACTCACGCCCGTTGTTGCCCGAAATGCATTATGTGAATCCTTTCACCACAATGACGGTTGACATGCTACGCTACCAAGCCCTCAACATAGTTGCGGATCGCCTTGGCCGAGCAGAGCCGCCTTTGCGGAAGGAGGTGGTGGAGTACATGTTGGACGTGGACTCCTACCTTTGGAGCATGCGGAGGAGCAAGGCAAATTTCTTCCGATTAATGAAGGTTTTTTCGGGACTATTTGCAGTTTGGAAGTGGTTTGGGGATATCTGCATGTGGAAGAATCCCATCACAACAGTGCTTGTTCATGTGCTCTTTATCATGCCAGTTTGCTTCCCCGAACTGATCTTGCCAACAGTTTTCCTATACCTGTTTCTTATAGGGATATGGAACTTCCGGTACCGGGCAAGGTACCCTCCCCACCTGAAGATGAAGATCTCGCAAGTTGAGGGGGTCAGCCCGGACGAGCTGGACGAGGAGTTCGACACTTTTCCCACGAGTAGGAGCCCCGATCTGGTAAGGATGAGGTACGACCGGCTCAGGATCGAGGCGGGCAGGATCGAGACCGTTGTTGGTGACATTGCAACGCAAGGGGAGCGGCTCCAGTCTCTGCTTAGCTGGCAAGATCCCCTCGCCACAGCCTTATGGGTAACCTTCTGCCTTGTGGCTGCTATAGTATTGTACCTTACGCCTTTCAAGGCAGTGGTGGGTCTAGCGGCGCTTTACGCGATGAGGCATCCGAGGTTTCGCTACCAGTTGCCGTCAATGCCGGTCAACTTTTTCCAGCGGCTGCCCGCTCAGACTGACTGTATGCTGTAAATGATTCCTCTATGGCCTTTTATGGCATTATATATCTGTGCAATGTTTATGGGATTTTTAGACATTTTGTTAATCACTCTAATCATATTTTAACACTTGATCTGTGCAAGTGTTCTTCTGCATCTTGTGGTTGCTGTGTTGTTCAATTTGGTTTAGATTTGCAATGGAGAGAAAAATTGGCATGTGCTACTGTGCTACTGGAAGGCGGGCCAACTTTATATAACTACTACTCCTCTGCTCCATTTTGTTTATGTAATATTCTTTTTGTTACTTTTGTGTCTACTAGTGCATGCGCGTACCCGTATCTGAAGACACGGCTGGAGCAATCGACGCACGTTCCCATGCCCGTGTCAGTGCCCGTGCCCTTGCCCATTCTGTTAGAAATATTTTATTTTGATTATATTATGACAAAATTAATTTCTTAAACACAATATTACAATATGTGAGAGCGAATTTAAATTATTCATTGCGATACATGTTTTAGCCTAAAACTAGGTTATTAATAAAAGCCAAATTGAACCAAAACTCATTTTGTATATGGACCCTTGAATAATATTTTCAATTCACGTGCTTGTATTTTTTAATCGAATCATTAAACAAGTTTGGCCCTTACAAAATTTATTTTCAATAGTTTTTATTGGACCAAAACAATACTATATGAGAATATCTTGTGTTCAAAATTTTTGGTAAGCCCACATGTTTTCCATTTTCATAGTAAACATTTTGGCCGAAGTGCTTTTGGACTTTTCATAGTACTAGAGGAAGTGTACGTTCGATGCGCGTGGATAGTTCCTATAGTTTTGTTTTATAAAACCAACTTAATGTAAAGCAAATTACTAGCAATTTAGCTCATCTATAAACTGTAGCGGCCGGGCTCACCATGGCCCATCTGGCCCTGAACCCATTGCGCGGTTCACCCCTGGTAGCCCTGACCGATGGTAGCCGGCGTTGTAGCGCGGCCGAGACTGCGCCCTATGAGCGCTCGGATGCATGGTACCATGGGTATGGCTCGAAGGCGGGGCTTAGTTTGGTGCGGAGCGGCACCAACCTCGTCCTCGGTAGAGGATAGCGCTCAGGGGAACGCCTAACACCCTTCCCGAGGCAGCGCCGAGGGCGTTGGGTTCGGGTGGTTACCACCTCAGCCGTATGAACATGGGATGGGGTGCGCAGGGGCTCGGCGCCGTGCGTGCCCGACAACCTGCAGCGAGCATTTATGGCACTCACCTACTAGTCAAAGGGCTACGCCTGCAGCGTCACGTGGGTGACCGGTTGCTTCTCCCACACGAGTTGGATCAGTGAATGACGGATGTGACGCGGTGACGTAAGCCGAATCCCAGTGCTCGAGGGCAGCCAAGGTATAAATGCTTGTTGCAGGGTCATACGTGATGGGATTGAGGTGACAGGAGTGGGTAGCGCGCGTGAGCTATCCACGGGGCGTGGGAGGTACGCCCCACGGCCCCTATAAATACTCCACTTACCTACCGTATTAAAGGCGGTCTCTCTTTTCATTAAACTCCCTTAACTCACTTTCTCTCCCTACATTTATCACTTCATTTTCTCTGATCACTTACTAGGCCGTCGGAGTGCCGTCCCGGGCAACCACCGTCCGGGCTAGGCACTAACACGGTTGTTCATTGTGCAGGTAGTTTGCTTCGTTCCAAGGCCAGGATCTCGGCGAGGTCACATCAGCTCTCCTCCACCTTCCTCATCCAGGACGGTCCAGAGAGGTCTTTCCGGCGTAGATCCCCCCACAATTGGCGACTCTGCTGGGGACTACCTTTGTCTTTCCCAGCCTCTCTATTCACTCTAGTGGTGGTTCTTCCCTCACTCAAACCTCTTCCTACCAAGCCTACTGGTTATGGCTGATCTCACTCTTGGTCTGGATGTTTTTGATGTCAATGGCAACTTCGTTACCCAAAGCGCGCGTCGGAGATACCACGAAGTCAGGAGCGACTTGGGCCTCTCCCTGTCTCCCATGTTGAATACGGACATGACCGTCACGGCGGCGTCCAACGCCGCCGGCACCAGCACTGCCGGAGCCAACAGCAACGTCCTTTTTCCTCATAGATGGCGGCGTAAGGTCTCTGCGAGATCTTACGGCACCAGCGGGTCCTCACGCACCACTACCGCCTCCCCCTCCTCTCACAGTGGAGGCTGAAATGGCCATTTTGAGGAACGAGATCGCGTTGCTCAAGAAAGCTCAAAATCCACCTGTTCCCACCAGGACGCAGGGGCGGGCGAGGTCTCGGAGGACTCAGACGGCTGCCATCACAACTGAGAGCGGTCGAGCTCCCGTGTTTACAAGCCTCGGCGCAATGGTCGAGGTGGATAATCAGGGCACTGCCCACGTCATCTTGCCAAGGCGTACGACAACGAGGGATCACACAAAGAACGACGCTCGGCGAACGGCGCGTCCAGCGCATAGTGCCACGGCATCGAGCGACAGGACCCCGAACTAAACTAATTCGCAAGACGAGCGGGATCAACAGGCCGCTCGGGATCTCGAGCGACGTCTTAACCGGGGAAAAGCACCTGCGGACGGTGAACCAACCGTAGGGGTAACAACCGCCCAAACGGTTCGGAGGAGCAAAGAGATGGTGGCCACCCTAGCCGATCGATCGATCGGAGGGATGGCCGTCAGCCTGACCGATCGGTGGATCGGAGGGACCCCCCGGGGGCCTGAGCCTTCGATGGAACGGCAGGCAGCCTCAATGGGCAGAGCGAACTCTAGAGCCAACGAGGGCCTTCACCCCGGGGAAACTTACGAGCTGCGCAACGAAGCGGGCAACATGGTGTTGATGAACACGCGGACGGGGGAAACTAGGACGCTTTTCCCCGAGCCTGAAACTAGGGCTCCACCCTTGCACGAGAATAATGGGGTACAACCGCCCAAAAGACGATCATCCGAGCACAGCAATGTGCACCCTGACGACCGCGAATGCCCGCGGGACGCTAGGATACCTCCAAAGCGTACGTGTGGGGGGTACCAGACGGTAGATCTTAACCGCCCCGGACCGAGTCTGGTTAATGAAAGACTCGATAAGGCTCGGCAGTCTCCCTTCACTAGGGAGATCACAGAGGCGCTTCCTCCCCCTGGTTTCAGGCTCCCGAAATTTGACAAGTACGAGCCGAGCACGGACGCCCTCAATCACGTGCAGCAGTACCGGCAAATAACTGAGCTCTTCGGTTACAGCGATGCGATCATGTGCAAAACCTTCTCGATGAGCCTCGGGAATGTTGCCCTCCTGTGGTTCAGCAGGTTGATGTCAGGGTCAATCGGCGGTTATGACGAGCTCGAAAGCGCGTTCACGTCTCGGTTTGTGACGAGCAATGTCCAGCCAAAGACGATCGACGCGTTAATCACGATGAGAAGGGGGTCGGAGGAGGCCCTGAAAGACTACGTTGCCCGGTATTGGGAAACATACAGCCTGGTTGAGGACTGCGACCAGAAGATCGCCGCCACCTCTTTCAAAATCGGGTTGGATGATGCGTCCGAACTATTCAAAGAGCTCATGCTCCGACCGCCGAGAGACATGAGAGATTTAATGATCACTGTGGAAAAATTCAGAGACTGATAGGCGCGTGAAATTCATGAATTTAAGCGCCTAAGTAGGAAAGAATGAGCGCGTTAGACGTGCGGTTAATCCTCATTTTCCATTTAATTCGTGCACGTGGTTGGGTTTTGTGTCTGTGCTTA
>JAXBDA010010075.1:0-11234 GCA_036023075.1 Gaultheria prostrata
CTTAATTGTCGTGTTTAACCTGTAACTTCCAAAAACACAACTCGCGCAAAATCAATCGTATAAAAGCACAAAATGCACGTGTGTGTGATCAAGACGAGCGAGATAAGCCCGGATAAATACAATATTTGGGGCTTATCACCTTCCCTCCTTTTCCTCCAAAACTACGTCGTTTTGGGGGCCAAAAAAAGCTCCAGCAAAACGACTCAAAATGGCGTTGTTTTGAGTCCTAAAAAATTGCAAAAAAAAAACTCTTTCTTCCGCAAACACTTGCGCGCCTAAACTGCAAAAAAATGCATCTAAACTCTGAAAAGATAGGGCTTGGCTTTTCTTGGAGGATCGATGGCTCATCTTCCTGCATCCCCCACTGATCTCGCGCCGGAATCAAACTTTTTGTCGGAATCATCATCTCCCACCCGGTATTAGTCGAAATTTTAGTGAAAAATTAGACAATGTTACCAATATATTGTTCCCATCAAGTTACATCCCAGTAGATGAAATTTTTGAAAAGAAAAAAAGAACAAGCATGTTAGTGAGTTAACATTGTTTATTCTTAACGATTCTAACAATGCATATTGATACAGGACTATGCGATTGTGTATTTGAACATTGTTTATTCTTTGATGAGATATTTGAACATTGTTTATTCGGCACAACCCCTCTTCCCATAAGTTAAACATTGTTTTTCTTTGGTGATCTGTTTCCTAAGAGCTTGGTTGTGATAAAAAATTATTCTGCCTCATATCAGTCATTTTTGCTTTTTGTGCTATTAGACATTAATCTGGTGATTTTGTATTATAATAAGTGGTATTTTTGCTTTTTTGTGCTATTAGACATTTGTTAATTTTTTCATTACCCACCACGCTAGTACTAATTTTGATGAATATTATACATATGGAATGTTTGGAGGATGATGGACGCGAGGAGGATGTGCAAAAAAATGAGGAATTGTTCAAAAAGTACACTCCGTGTGTTAATATGGAATTTGAATCTGAGGAAGCGGCATTGGAATTTTACAACGAATATGGAAGGATTATCGGTTTTAGCATTAGAAAATAGTATACTACCAAAAGCAAGATAGATAAAGTTATGATTGGTCAAAGATTAGTTTGTAGTAAAGAAGGACAAAGGGCAAAAGATAAACGCTACCTTGTAGTAGAAAAGCCTAAAAAAGAGACAAGAACTAAGTGTCTTGCAATGATTTACATATCATTGAACCGCGAAACATCAAAATGGGTTGTGACAAAGTTTGAAGAAAACCAAAATCATCTACTGCACCTACCTCAATGTGCCCATATGATGAAATCGCAGAGAATGATAAGTCGGGCACAAGGGATAAACATCGATATAGCTGCTGATAGTGGTTTATCGCTAAAGGCATCACACGATCTCTTTCGTGCCCAAATGGGGGGGGGGGGGAGGAATCCTTAGGGTACATTCTGGAGGACCAAAAATATTATTTGCGTACCAGAAGACAAAGAAGCTTGGAGTATGGTGAATCGGGGGCTTTGTTGAAATATTTTCAGAAGCAAGCTGCTCAAAATCCCTATTTCTACTATGCGGTGCAATTGGATGTTGAACAGATGGTTACCAATATTTTTTGGGCTGACCATGAGATGATTATAGATTATGGGCTTTTTGGGGATGTCGTATCCTTTGACACAACATTCCGAACAAACAAAGAGTACCGACCATTTGCACTTTTTGCTGGCTTTAACCATTTTAGAATGACATCAATTTTTGGTGCGGCACTTTTATATGATGAAACTTCAGAATCATTTGAGTGGCTATTTAAGACCTTCTTGCATGCCATTTCTGGAAAAAAAACCTACTACCATTTTCACAGACCAAGATGCTGCAATGGTTAAGGCCTATTTCAATTGTTATGCCTGATGTTTGCCTTGGATTGTGCACCTTTCACCCCAATCAAAATGCTTTGAAGCATTTGGGTCACTTGTTCCATCCTGGTTCAAAATTTAGCGAGGAGCTCAATGCTTGCATTTATGGGTATGAGGATGAAGATGAGTTACATGAAGCTTGGGATACTTTCATTAAGACATACAATTTACAAGATAACACGTGGATGAAGAAAACTTGGGAGATTAAAGAGAAATGGGCACACGTATACATGAAATGGTCATTCACTACGGGAATGCGGAGCACCCAAGTTAGTGAGAGCCTTAATGCAAGACTAAAGAAGTGTTTAAAATCTGATCTTAACATTGTTCAATTATTTATTCAATTTGATGTAATTCTTGTGGAGAAGTGGTATGAGGAAGCTAGAGCCATATACAATTCAAGAGAAAAGTTGCAGAGATTGAAGTTGAAAAAGTATCATATACAAGTTGCGGAAATTTACACCCCTCTTCTATTTGACTTGTTCCATGATGAGGTTGACACGTCACTTGGTTGTAAGGTGAAGCAATGTATTAAGTGGGAAGGACAATTTAATTGTGTGATTGCCTTTCATACAAAGGATGTGGATTCTGTGGTGAATGGTAATGTTGAAATAGATGAGTCCGGGAATACTATTTGCCGGAATATTTGTTGTACTTGTCACAAATTTGAAAGTTTTGGAATGTTATAGAGCCATGCAATCAAAGGGCTTCATCGAATGAGTGTTATGGACATTCCCGAGAGCTATATATTAGGGCGATGGCGAATAGATGTGAAGGATTGTGAATTGGAGAAGGCAAAAGTAAAGTGGTTGAAAATGATCCTAAATTACTAAAAGCGGCTCGTTTTAGGATTATTTGTCCAAAGATGGTAAAGCTAGCAACTCGGTCTTGTGATTTTCAAGAAGCATATGAATATGTGGAAGAGAATTTGACAGTCATGTGTACAAAAGTGGCCACTATGTTTCTTGGAGAGGGAGGGGGAGGCTCCGTTGAAATTGAAACTAATGAAGTAGAGAATGTTGATCCTCAATTTGCACAAGTCAAAGGTTTGAAGAAGAAAAATGGCATTCAAATTAAAGGTAGGAGAAGATTAGAACCTTGGTTTGAGAAGAAGTCTAAAACGATGAAGAAAGCTGTTTCACAGTCTACAAGGTTGAAGAAAGTTGTTTCACAATCTAAAAAGAGGAAGAAAGTTGTTTCACAATCAACTCATCTTAGTGAGGTATAAATAGTACTTAACTAGTTTACTCTAAATTTATGTCTAGACTTCTTTTTACTTTATGCATTGTAGTTCTAAATTCTTTTTACTTCTTTTTAATTTACATAGCTTATTGATCATGTTGCCGCTACTACGATTGTGAATGGTTCATTTTTTAAGCAACCACTGGTGAGTTCTTTTTTTTTTTGGTGCTTAAGTTATAATGTCGTATGATATGGTGCATTTACTTGGTGAATACGTTTTGTGTGTTAGCAGGTTGAAATCCCATATATACCACAAATGATGAGCTGCGACGATAGTTGGCGATCGATACCTCGTCTTCCCAAGCATCATATGATCCACAAACTTTAAAGGTTTGTTTATATTTGTTTCCTTTGTCTTTTTTGCTTTAACTTATTGTAACGTACATGGAGTCTAACCACATTTAAAATATTTCTTTAGGAGATGTCATTTGATCTAACAAGTCATTCTTCAAAGGAGACCAACTCATTCTTGGATGAAGATTCATTTCTTGAAATCTTACGACGTTATCCAGGGTATCCGGGATACCTTAAACAAAATTGAAGTCCTTCTAAATATGTGCTCCCAATGCTATCAAGTTTGACGATTGCTGTTTTGATACTATCCTTGCTACTCTGGCAGGTTTTGATACTATCCTTGCTACTCTGGCAGGTTTATTAGTAGATAGTAGATTAAGCGCTAAAGACTTGAAAGGATATTTGCTCATTTTTATTTCATCTGTTGTTCTCTTGTTTTGTTTAGAAGAGAAGTCTGTCGAGAAAAAGGTCATTTTGGCTGCTGCTTGGTCTTTGCTGATGGGGTTTCTTTAAAGTTTTCCATCTTGCTGCTTGAAATTTTATACCGAGTAGTTTTGTCCATAACATGTATTTGAATTTCCATTCCTGTTTTTGTTTACTAATTTGCTTGCTGTTGATGGTTGGATATTTCTTGAATGTATGCTGTTTGAGGTTCTTTCAAATATGTGGAGTTTGTGAGTTGGTCATATTTCTTTGAATGTACTGATATGTGTGGAGAAGAAAACGTCGTTCGTGCATTTTTTTTGGAATTCAGGGTAAAAAAAGGGGTGAATTTTTGGGGTAAAAAAAGGGGTGAATTTTTGTCAAAGGGGTTCATGCTGCACTGTAAGAACGGGAGGAGGAGTAAGATAGTGTTTAGAGGGGTTAACAAATAATCATTTACTGTCTTCTAGATAAAAACTTATTAAAGTTTGTTCATCTTTGATTCATCCGAATTTGGCTACTTTGTGCAATGTGTTCAAGCATGAATCACCTGTACTTACATTGACGGAGGCAACCCAACCCTGAATTATTCAATTTGATACCTGAGACATGAAACGTCTCTCATCACGTGAAAGAAAAAAAAAGGGTAAAAAGGGTTTTGTTTTTGCAATTTTTTAGGACTCAAAACGACGTCGTTTTGAGTCATTTTGCTGGTGCTTTTTTTAGCCCCCAAAACAACGTAGTTTTGGGGGAAAAGGAGGGAAGTAAAAGGAGGGTCCCCGGATCCGATACTCCACACATTGAATGGGGTCTACATACTTGTATTGGTCCCTACACAAAAATGTATTTGATGTGGAAAGTTGTATTTGATATGTCAAGTGCATTAGTTCATTTTCCTTTAGAGGAATAAATCAAATCGTTTTGTTTTTGGAATGTCATTATTAAGACACTTTAATGAGATTTAGGCGATTTTGACTTTGGTATGATTGTATGGAGAGATTTTTTATTTATTGTCCTATGGTACCGTCATGTGGTGCCTTGAGCCCTTTTTCACCAGACATTGAATGGGGTCTACATACTTGTATTGACCCCTACACCAAAATATATTTGATTAGGAAAGTTGCATTTAATATTGCAAAGGCATTAGTTCCTTTTCCTTTAGGAGAATAAATCGAATCCTCTTCTTTTTGGTAGGTCATTATTAGGATGCTAGTCCTACTTATGGGATTTAGGCAACTTTGACTTCGGTATGATTGTATGGAGAGATTATTCATTATCCTACGGTACCGCCACATGGTGCCTCAGGCCTTTTTTCACCACACATTGAATGGGGTTTGCATTGGGCCTTTCACCAAAATGTATTTGATTTGGAAAGTTGTACTTTAATATGCCAAAGGCATTAATTCCTTTTCCTTTAGGGGAATAAATCAAATTCTCATCTTTTTGGTAGGTCATTATTAGGACGTTGGTCCTATTTATGAGATTTAGGCGACTTGACCTAGGTATGATTGTATGGAGATATTATTTATTGTCTTATGGTACCGCCATGTGATACCTCAGGCTTTTTTTCATCATACATTGAATGGGGTCTACATACTTGTATTGGGCCCTACACCAAAACATGTGGTGAAAAAGGGGCTTGGGCCTCCATGTGGTAGGTAGAGGGCATTTTATAATTTTGAGTGTGATGATCAATGGCCACATAATTAGGCCTATAAATTCACATTCAATGTAAAGAAATTTAACATTGACAAATCAGAGAGAGAGAGAATGGCAGCCATGGCTACAACATTTGTGATGGTGGTGATGATGATGGTGGCGTTGGTAATTCTGGCTCATGGAAAAGGGGAAGACATTCAACAATGCATTATGTGCCTGTTTTATTGTTTTTCTTCAACTTGTTCTGAATGTGATTTGATGTGTCCCAAAGTACCTAAAATATGAGAATTTTTTCTCATATAATCTGAAAGACCCAATGTGGTGAGCGCTATCAATAAAGTTATGTAGAATAAATGGTTTGAGTATATTGTGAAAGGTTTTCTGTCAAATCTTGTCCTTTCATTTCTCTCAGAAAATTTCTAGTGGGTATGCGATAAAGATGCTTTTTTTTTTCTATCTTCTTTCAATATGTTTATGAAAATCTACACGATACTTTCGAACTCCAACTTGATCCATTAGAAAGGGTAACAAAATTTTGATGAATTTAGTGGCGGATGTGGAAACTTCACAAAGAGAGGACCAAATAGAAAATTATCTAGAGTTTTGAGGGATTGTGATAGGGAAAAAAAGTTTAGTTTGAAAAGGGTTAAGGGTCTAAATTTTGAAGTGAATGAATTTTTAAGTGAGAAAAATGAGATTGTTCAAAGTTTAGGCGTCGTGGCCTTTTCGTCCCTGCCTGTTTTGCCACTTGATGAATCTGATCTTCGTACAACATAAGTACTGTCACGCCTTCAATTTTAAACTAAAAGAATAAACATTTCTCATGAGGAATATCCATAAAGCTCATACATTCCTTTCCACAAGTCATCTTACAAGGTTCAACATCCGCGACAAATAACAAGTTTAAACAAGGTACCCATGTCCCATGTGAACGACATGAAAAATAATTCCAAGTTATTACATTCCTCCAAAAGGATAAGAAGACTAAAGAAGTTCATTACAGGTTTATCTTTTAAAAAGATGTTCATGAGTTAATCAAATCACTTGTCATGCACGCTTTCAAGAAAATCAATCCACCTCAAGCACTCCAATTCATGCTCCACGGTTAATGCATGTAAACAAAATGGGTGAGCATTCACTTCGCCCAATAGAGGTTTTTATAACTGGATCTATATGAGCATTAAGCAGCCAAGCAATAACGATGAGACATAGAGTGTGTTCAAAGACACTTCAATAGTATTTCTATACACACACATACACATCAAATCATACTCACAATATGCTAATTTCGAACTGTAAATTACCAAATTCCCTATTATCATGGTGCCCGTTATAACATATTAGAAATTTACTACTAAGCATTTCCCAAGTTTGGCCCATCAAACCCAACATCACTCATAAAGTCATCACTAGCATGCCACAAGTTAAAATTAATACTAATATCAATTACAACGGAGATCCTCTACATTGTTCCCATTAATAACCCCGTCGACATTTTCTACAATGTGTACCTTATAGCTTTCACCACAAGCATTCCGGGTATGTGGGGCCCCGTACATAACTCAATAAACATTCCATAAGTTTCCAATTTATTTCCAAGTACCCATACCTCTTACAAATACCCGCGTGTTCCAGTACCAACGTGTTCCTCAGGTGTCCAGATGTCACTCAAGTATCCCACAAGGGATCATATGTCCCTCGATTGTCCAAATATTTCCCAAGCATCCCAAAACTGTCCTTGAGTTCTTTACATGATCATTCACATTTCATTTGCTTAACCAACCTTTTAGTAACAAGAAATTACAATTCCCTTTTTTATCTTACGAGTCCGATGAACTCTTTCTAACCACTCACCGGTCTTTATACCTCGTAATTTATCTCATTCCTTTGGTATTTAACTTCCCCTTTCATTTGATTCATTAACTATCCATCCTTTCCATATTCTATCTAGTCCTTGAGTCCATTATACAATACAATTACCTTACAACGGTTACTCATCCTGCATCGCGTCCATTCCACATCAATAACACTTAACACTACAGATTCAGAATATATAAATAACCTTTTAAATGAACCACACAAGTTCCGACGAAAAGTACAAACGAGGTCAAACAGGTGTCATGGGGTGATCAGTTTGTAAAACAAAACATGTGATGTACATTGCCAAAACTGTTAACAAGACAACACACAATTTGTTGTTAAAGTTTAGGATAAATTTTTCAAGTATAATCACACGCCATTCAAAGGAACCTCACAATCGAAGACCATACGAGGGCCGATGAGCAACACTATCAAAGACCAAACAACTAGCAGATCCGAGCAGTAGTAGGAGCAAGAAAATTGGTTTCAAACGGGTTTCAATCAAACACAAAGAATTAAGGGTTTAACCCAGAAATTTATGGTACAATCAACTATTTACATGTTAGAGAGTGAGAGATTAACCATGGGTCTTCACCAATTTTGTAGGAATACGGATCAAATTAAGACATTAATTCAATATCCCAAAGGATCTTCATCAAATTCAAGAACACTTGATCACGTCATCAACATAAGTAATTCGTACTAAAAACACTTAGAAAATGAAGAGAAACCCATACCGCACACGTGCTTGAGCTTCCAATAAAAGTTTGTTCAAACCTTAATCTCCTCCCAACTAGAAATCCATTTGAAAATGCACCTCCAAATGCACCCACGCGAGACCCGGGCTTGAAACAGTGATTACACATTATATTGATGGTGGATCTATGCCTATTTTATGTGTATCAATGGATTTGAGTGTGGGTTTGTAGAGAGAGAGAGAACCGAAAGAGGGAGGGAGAGGGGAGGAGTCGGATGATGGAGAGAAAGAGGAGAATGAGACTAAATTGGTGAAGATATTGGTATATTGAGTTATAGTGTAATAGCACCCTACCCCCTCCAAGTATTTGAGTGCTTCAAGTTTTCCCCGAACTAACATGTTATTCCTCATTAAACCCCTGTGTCGCAAGATATCTTCATTTCCTTTTCTTTTTTTCAAAAAAACTAGTACTTTCAAATTTCCGGGTCTTCACATCCTACCCCCTTATAAAAATTTCGTTCTCGAAATTTCATAAGCCATAAACCTTGAATAAATACACTAATCAACACAAGTATGGACTTTGATACAATATGAATATCCCAATCTAACAATTTCAAGATTTCAAATCAATGAACTTACGGATATCACACGACAACTAGTTTTGGGTACTTCTCTCTTTCCCACGTTGATTCCTTACTGTCAAAATCGTTCCATAATACTCGTACAAATTTTATCGTTTTACCCCTCAACACTTGCTCACGTGAGTCTAGGATACGTATCAGTTTCTCCACACCCCCCCCCCCCCGCCCCCTAAGGCGCATCGGCCTCAAGCTCTAATTTGGACCGTTCTAATTCACGTGATAGACTTGGTTTGCATTTTGTTAACAAGAATACATAAAAGTTGTCATGTACACCCAATAATCATAGTGGTAAAGTGAAATGACATGTAGCTTCTCCAACCTCTGTGATGATATTAAACAATCCGATGTATATGTCATCTAAATGGTAAGAAAACGGGTTGACTTAGTGAGCCAATGAAACAAAACCTCACACTCGACATTCACAATCATGTAAGGGCTCCAATCCATTTTACGATTCCATGTCACTTGCATTGAAATTAATAACGCGTGTAATCATCTGAAAATTTTCAAAGGATCTTATCGAATTTTCAAAATCTTAATGGTTCATCTCATTACTTCCCCCTTTTGTTATGCATGAATTCAATTTTTAGTAGGCAATAATAGCTAATCATCAACACATGTGATATGTTGAGTAACATTTAACAATGAATCTTCGTGCAACCAGTATTATGCCTATCACAAAAACCATCAATCCGGAGAGACATTAAATCCGTAAAATACATACATTTCAATCCACATAAGTATATTTACAACAACACACGCACATGCATACAACCCACAAAAGTCCCCAAAATCTCATGTCTTCTCACTGATAGAATTTTACTCTTTTTCAAATCTTTTATCCTCATTACATCGTAAGTGATTCATAGTGACACGTCTGAAGGTGGACCTAGTACCACTCCGTCCCACATATTGGGTATCCACATTTAAATTTTCAGGAAACAATCCCTTTACAACATTGCCCTCCTTTCACCAGTAAACGTCATCATCAAAAGTGTTCTATCATACCACAAGACACCAAGCATGCCAAATATACTCAATCAAGCCTAGAATCAACACACTGTTCAAGAAATATAAGGGATATGAGATCAAACATGTAAGCAACTGGAGAAATAAATAGTTAAGTTACCATTCAAATTTTAATTAGAAATCATGTAAAGGACTCAAAATGATTCCAACCTTAACCAAGTGAGTCAAGCTCCAAGTACCCGACATCTATATTTTAAACTTCAAATGGTGTTATGTGTACCCCACAACTCAAGGTGATTAACCAACTGATTACAATTTAACCAACCAGAGGCTCAAATTTCAATTGTTCTCGTGGATATCCACCTTAACCATCAACCAATCAAACTTGAAAACGTACTTTAATGGCCAGACAATGTACGCACACTCCGTATATATAACCATTTTGAACTCACAATACTTGTGCATATCCACACGTGCTTAAGCTTCCAATCAAAGTTTGTTTAAACCCTAATCTCCTCCCAACTAGAAATCCATCCGAAAACGCACCTCCAAGCGCACCCACGTGAAACCCGAATGAGCCCTGTTGAAGTACTCACGGTCGTCATTTACTCTGCGGCGACCACGCCTAAAATCTTCCTAGTGATACCGATAGCCTTTATAAGGAGCAAGGTACCCAGTCCTGTTGGGGTAACCGGCATCAACAAGATAGAATTTCCCTGCAAACAAAATTTTCATGATATCAATTAATAGGACCACCCTTGTTGTGATGAAGGGACACCCCACACCCGAGTTTTAAAAAACAATGTGCATACCTTCTTGAGGCTTCGGAAACTCGTACGTTTGATCGTTCACCACTTGTCGGAAGATGTTATGGTCATGGTAAATTCCCTCCCATCCAACTGAGGCGTACACAAATGTGAGGTCGAAGTCACATACAGCCAAAATATTTGTTGTCGGATATCCTTTCCGACCAATAAACAACGGCTGATGGTCCTTCTTCCGACACTGGATCTTCACATGTGTTCCATCAAGTGCACCTATGCACTTTCCCTAAAGACAGACAATATATAAGAAGGGAAAAAATGTAATCAGAATTTTTTAAACTATGATTAATCCATACTATGGTTTGTTGGGTTTTTCTTCCCTGAAATTGAAGTGTTCAGAAAATGAACGAAAAAAAAAAAATAATGTCCATCTTGTCGGGGTTTGTTACGATTATTTTTGTTGTTATTCACAAATATTTTCATTTCCAAAATTTTACATTTTGTAGGGAAAACTCGAATCGATGAAACCAATAAATTAAAAAAATAATTATACGCAAACCTACCAATTTAAAAATTATTTTTTCAAATCCTTTAAAACTACGATTAATCCTACTAAAGCATGGTCGGAATTACCAATTGATCAGATGGCTCACCTTAAATGGCGCGTAGAATGCTCGCCTGTCGAAATATGGGTCGATGTAATCTTGGTTTGTAGTGGGCTTCAACTTATCGTAGTTGAATTGGGCTAGGCAGTTTAACATCTTGTGTATGTGTCTACTCACTGTCTCCC
>JAXBDA010010076.1:0-11233 GCA_036023075.1 Gaultheria prostrata
CCTCTGAAAGGTTATCTACGTACACGGTAACCACCTTAGAGCCTCCATACAATCTATCATTCTCCGGCAAAGAAAAGAATTTACGATTCGATCTCTTTCTAATAATCAGATTCCATTCCTCTCCTGGTTTTTGCACGAAGACACTTTCTCGCTCTCTCTCTCTCTCTCTCTCTCTCTCTCTCATGCCCGCGTGTGTAAATCTCCAGCGTTGATGACACCCTCGAGAGTGCTTGAAGGAGTGTGCTGATTGTACTGGACAATCATCTTTTTTGTTGTGTATATGTATACAGTTTTATTAGTTATAGTGAAGTTTTTAATGAAATTTGGTGTGTAGGAATATTTCATTCATCAGCTGAAACGGTCTGCTGGCTAATTAGTTTCTGGTTTTTTTGCCAAAGGAGACCCTAATGATCAAGATCAAAATTGCACCATGGGTAAAATAAAAAATTGGGGGAAATGTTTACACCATGGGTATTCTGCCATATAGGGTTCGTGTTTATTTTTGTTGTCTAATTTGTATGCATCATTACTGGGTTCTGGAATTCGTTTCTCAACAATGTTTACACCATGGATGACTTCCTCTTCAGACTTAAGTACATCTTGGAATCCTTGTAATGCTTACACATTGTGTTGGGGATACTTCGGTTTTCTAGTTTTTGTTATACTCTTTTTAGTTCCATGGAATGTCCTGGAGCTTTCTTTCTACTGTAATTCGTTGGCATCTTGCCAA
Organism: Gaultheria prostrata; assembly: GCA_036023075.1. NCBI lineage: Eukaryota > Viridiplantae > Streptophyta > Magnoliopsida > Ericales > Ericaceae > Gaultheria > Gaultheria prostrata. The sequence goes on from JAXBDA010010076.1 coordinate 731, forward strand.
CTTGTTTTGTTTTCTTCCTTGGGAATGAAAGTGATCACAAGTTTCCTACCCTTTTAATCTTTGTAACTACTCATAGATTAATATAAAAAAAAATTATCGTTCCAAAAAAAAAATAGAAGCAGGGCCGGACTCCGGAGGCTCCAGAAATATCAGTGAGGGGTGACAAATAATGATTTCAATACACTGAATGTTACTCGATACATAAACTAATGTGTAGGTCGTCGATTCAGCATTGGATGAAAAAAAAAAAAAAAAAAGGATTAATACCCATTTTTCCAAAAAGGGGTTCAAATCATTTCTTCAATATGAGTTCTACATCGAAAATATTTTAGAACTCAGGGGGTTCAGTTGACCCCATTACCCACCACGTGGAGCCGCCCCTGAATATAAGAAAATGGTTGGAAATCCTTATATACCTTTCCGTACAACCCACTTAATTACACTAGCGTTCAGTGCAATAAGGTTAACGTCTACAGAAATCAAAAAATTGATATTAAGAGTAAAATACAGAGAAGATATAATGAAATGAAATGCAATGCTAATTAAATTACGGTAGAGTACTGGACTTACTGCCATGAACTTTGCAATGATAAATTTGAGTGTGATGTTTTCATGATCAAAAAGTCCGATGTAGAACATCCTCAACAGCCACGGTATCTTATGACAGATTCCCCAGGAGAATACCGATAGCTGACGTTGTCTCTGTTGAAAAAGTAAAACAGTTTATAAGTATGGGAGCAAACAACAAATCACAAAGTATTGTACTCTTAGATAGAAGAGTCGAATTAGCTAGAGACTTGGGTTTGTAAGAGATCTCCAACCAAGCATTCATCTCTTCATTTTGGAGAATTGTTGGCGGGACCCAGAGATTTTCAGGACCTTAAGCGAGTTTTAATAATGAGGCTCTGTTAAATTTTGTATATATATATATATGTTGTTCAATTTGAAGATGAAAAGCACCTTCTGTTGCATTGGTCATTGGAGTTGATTAACATCTTGAACGCGAGGTTGTGAGTTCCATTAATTCTTGCCGCATTTTTGTGCATATTCCAAATGCATTCGTGTAAAAAGAGTGAGAGTCTCGATCACAAGGCCCAAGGCCGGCCCTGAGATTTTCGTGGCCCCAGATAATAATGTAAACCAGGGCCTATGTTGTCCTTGTTTTCCTTAAAGGAAAAAAAATTAAATGACCAACATTAATTTCAAATGATATATACTTTGTTCCATACTGTGTCCTTTTAATTTGTTATTCATGTTAATAAAAAAATAGTTTCCTACCGTAGTTGTTTATTGTTATTGCAAGAATTAGAAAATTAATTGAACATTATATGAATACCCACCGACAAAGATTTTTAAAAAAGTCGACAAACAATATAGATGTAGTGGAAGCATATGTTCACCCAATTGATTCTTATAAGATGGTAGTTTTGACCTTAGTATAATATTATATTAGTAACCACACAATTGAAACACCTTTTTGAGGTAATTTGAATTGAAAACTTAATGAAATAATCTTTGGAAAGATTAAAGAAGTACATATATTTTCTAGCAAAAGAGTATACCAAGGTTAAAATAAGTGGGTATTCCCCAAATATGATATTTTCAATATCTATTTTGACTATTCTAGTCAATAGGTATATAAAATAAAATAATCAAACCATAAAAAGATTAACTTTTAATTATAAATACGTTTAACAAATTAAAAGAAGCTATAACTTTTTATGCTAGAAATCTCATGGTTAGGAAGAAAAAGAAAGGGAAGGTTTAATTATTGCACTAACTTTGTCTTCCTTTTTTTTTTTTTCTTTTCCTTGTAAACATTGTCATATTAAAAACAAAGTCGTATAAGAATTGTAAACATTGCCATAGTAAAAACAAACTAGTATATAAGAAAAAAAAATATAGGGCCCAAGAGTAGAAATCGTGGGAATCAAACCCTGGCATTTACCATGTCAAGGGCAAAGCTTTCTATTGTACTGACTGCCCCAAAAACATCGTTCGAAGCCAAATTTTATGGGCCGAGTGAAATATTATGAAGCACAAAGTCTAACTTAAGAAATACGAATCTTCAAAATATCTTTTATTATAGTTTTCACTTTTTTATTTTTATTTTTTCTAAATTCCACCAATATCTAAATCCTAGTTCATTGTTTCATTTTTTCAATTTACATGTCGACCACTACAAAAGTAAAATACTAACTCCGTCATTGTCCGAAGTTAGGACACCAGCGTGGTGATAAAAAGTTCAGAAAATTACACAACATTGTACTTAAGTTCAGAAAAGTACACAACCTTATACTCTTTGAAGCTTTTTCACTGGTTTTCTTTCTTAATGCTCTTGATTTAAGTTTTACTTTTAACCCATAACTTCTATATTATCTCGCAACATTGGATCCAGCAGAAGGCCAATTAGCTGGATATTTAGAACAAGAAAAAAATGTGTAAACGAATTGTAAATATAAACTAACCAAAATGAAGCCACGGATGCTGGCTTCGAAAAGACGATTGTACCCTTCAACTTTCTTCAATGCCTCGACAACTTCATTGTCTGTACTAAGTGTCAGAGATGCCTCTGGGGTTAACTTGGTAATGCTTTCAGTGCAAATGGGGCAGTTGCAAGGTTGGAGTTTGCTACTGTGTGACCAAAACGTGATAAGACAATTCGCTGCGCCAAATAAGTAAACATTTAAATGAAAACACAAAAAAATAAGTTCAGAAAATCCCCACAATTTAATTTGTTTCTGAATCTTATCAAAAAAATAGAGAAACCCAAATCCCCAAAATATAAGTCCACACTACACACTCTAATTGGTTTAAAAAGAAGCAGAAAAAATAGGGTTGCCGTTTTAGCCTTTGTGTCTTCGCTTTTCGATTGCGCTTGGTAATGGAAACCTCAAATTACACTTATTTAAAGATTCATAACATCATGCATAAAAAAAAGTCGTAATCAATATCATTAGAATTGAATTAGCATTTAGACAAAAAAAATCATTACATTTGAGTGTTTCAATTTTTTTTCCTTTGGTATTGTGAGTTTCAAACAAATGTTATGAATTTCTATGTTACGAATTTTTTTTCATACAAATTTTTTTTATGGAATTTCTGTACCAAAACTGAAAATATTAGTATAACTTTTCCGCATAGTAGCCAATGATTAAAATAATGAGTAGGAGGAAAGTTATCATAGGTTGGAAAGGATTTCAAATGGATAAGCACATGCATCCTAAATTATCTTTGATTCAAAAAATTTAATAAACGAAATAATAGCATTTGGATTTGGTATCAGTTTTTCCTCCTCCATGTCTTGTGTACTAATAATTTTCGAACAATCACAACAAACTTCTTTGGCTAATTAATTACAAAAACTGTTTTCCGTATATATATGATTAAAACAGTTTATCTTAGCTACTTAAATTTTTTTTTTTTCTTCCATTCGTTAATCCTAATCTACTCTATCCTAGGAGATTTGGGGAGGGTAAGATACCAAAAAATGATGTTTCCGGCCTTTCCAACATTATTTCAACATAGTTGTTATTGATATAAGACGACGAGTAATTTTAAATTTCAACATAGTTGTTATTTTTAAAACGAGGACAAGACAATACCACCCGATTAGTTAAGAATCTACAACTAAGGGATTCGAGAGCCTGTAGTGAGTAAGCTCTCTACACCCCTGTAGTGAGCAATCACGGCCGTCCGTGATTGTCATGCATATAATCGGAACTGTTAATTGTCGAACAGACAACTGTGATTGCTCACTACAGAGATGTAGTGAGCTTACTCACTACAAGCACTCTGAATCCCAATTCTAGTGTTAGGCTTTCATAATAGCATGCACATGAATAAAGGGAAAAAATTGAAATGCTACCGCAAAACCAGTGTCCGCAATTTGTCTTGCAAGCATTGGAATAGTGTCCAAAACAAATGGAGCACAGATCATCATTGGGAGGTTTATTTTTCTCTCTCTCAATATCTTGAGGGTTTTTTTTTGCTTCTTCACCACTGGGGATTTCCTTTTCTCCCTCATCATCGGAAAAGTTTTTCTTTTCTCTCTCGCCAGTGGGGATTTCTTTCTCCCTCTCAAAAGAATTGTTCTTCTCCTCATTCGTTTTCTTCCTCTGTCGAACCTCGTTGATAGCAGGAGTCTCCATTGTTTTTTCCCCTCCAACCCTACAATCTGGGCACCCTGACATTCCTTTCTCTATAAATAGACACAGAAAATGCTACGGTAAACATCCTATTTGATCGTAGGGGCCTCCATTGTTTTCTCCCCTCCAACCAAACAATCTGAGCACCCTAACATTCCTCTCTCTATGAATAGACACGGAAAATGCTACAGTACAGTTCTTATTTGAGCCTATATGATATGCACCCCTTTAAATCGCCTGAGTTCTTGACACTTTTGTTTTTTGGGGTAATTCGAGTTCATGACACTTGTACTACAATACAATTATTTGCATAAAAATTTATACCGTTTATTTAAAACTTTGTAAAATTTGCTTAGTTATTCAAAATATCAGGGCAAAAACTCTATTATGAATGTATTATGAATTACATCGGAATTTTGTATTTATGTTCAAATGTTTTGAAGTGTTCGGAAAAAATTTGGAATTCAAGATTAATGCACATCAGTTTTTGTTCAAACTTTCATGTATCGAAAGTAATTCAGAGGTGTACATCATACACATCCAAATAGGTGTGTAGCGTAATATTTTCTCATAGGCAATTAGGTTATTGAAAAGTCTTTGTTCAACTAGAAAATCACGGTTATCCATTTCTTTTTCTCTCTCTACAATAGTTGTAGGGTAGTTTATTTTTTTCAAAAATTAGTTGTAGGGTTTCTAATTTGGTTCCTTTTGTCCATTGCAATGTAGGAAACGGGGTGGATGTTGTGCACTTGGGTACAAACAATATAAGCCCCTGTGAAATCCACCATTCCTCTCCCTCTTTCTCTCTCTTAAAAAGCTCAACTTTCAGATGTTGAAACGGTCGACAAAACTCGAATCCAGCGTCATTATACATATAGGATCATGATTTGTTGAGGGATTCCTCACGGAAAATTTGGTGCGGACCACCCCCATTTTCAACTTTCGGGACCAAATTTTGATGATTTTAAAACGTTTTTTTCAGGGCCTATGCGTGGAATTGCCAAAATAAGGCTCTGTTTGGATGCAGGATATGCACTCGGATATACACCCTCCTTGACTTGCAAATCATGGTCCCACACCCACCGGCATTTGGCATCCAAATATTGCCCCCGACTTCACCCCGACTAAGTTCACTGTTCGGAGTGCAAATCCGGATGCGCCTAGACTTGGCAACGACAGCCTCCACCCGATCGTTAGGTAATCCGGGTGGATTTGGGTTTTTACGTACCTATTTTGCCCCTCCATATCCTGGTGATAAGGAGGGTTTTTTACGCGTCCATTCCAATTGTTGGTACGATCGAGAAGAGAGGAGGAGGAAGAGAGGAGAGAAAGCTTGTCGTCGTTCTAACTGGTGACTCCATCTTCTCCATCTCGACCTTGTAATCGACCGTTTGCAGTCAGGTAATAAAAGTACTCCCCATTGTTAATCTCTTTACTTTATTGATCTCCTCATTTGGCAACGAATAACCCAGTGATTTGGGCGTTTTGGATTACATTTTTTCCCTATTTGTTGGTTCGCTATGAGAAGTGTTTGCCCCAAATTTTATGGGATTCGATCTGAGAAGTGTTATCTAACTAATTTCAAGGTTTCAATCTAAAGTTTGCCCTAATTTTTTTGGGTTTGATCTGATAATTGTTTGCCCTAATTTCAAAAGGTTTCAATCTGGTAGTGTTTGCCCTAATTTTTCTGGGTTGTAATCTGATAAGTGTTTGCCCTAATTTTTCATTTAACTAAGTTGATTGGTTATGCCCTAATTTCATATCCATATGACAGTGTTTGCCCTAATATATCACAACACTTATGCCTAATTGATTTCAGGATTGTTCTCCAATGGATTTTATGAACATTTGATAAAATCAAGCGAGGGCTTGATTTTATCAAATGTTCATAAAATCCATTGGAGAACAACCCCGAAATAGTTTGCCCTAATTTTTTACATTGTGTGGTCAATATCTTGTTCATAGTTGAGACAAAATTGTGAGATTGGTTGGAATTTCAATTGATGAGTTTGTTGGCCCCAAATTTATGAGATTGTTAATAATTTCTTGTAATAAATATACGTAATAACTTCTTAGCTTGCATTATAATAACATGAATGATGGCATTTCAAATTTGGCCCTTAAACGGTTCAAGTTTGCCTAACTCCCTTCAATATAAGACCTTCGACGAATATAATATAATGATTAAGCCAGGAATATATATGTTCCGCCTCATTTTCTAATTTGGTTTATGTGTAAACAGATGGCAAGACTAACGAAACGTGAACAAAGGAAGAAGGCAAAGTGTAAGGCCTTGGTAGCAATCATATGCTTCATGAGACTAGTGAATACATGTTAATTATGGATTTCATGAGGGTTCGACGATGGCCCCGTATTCGTTTGAACCCTAATGTTTACCAAAGCCAAGTTGGCGTACTAATAGGTTAGTACATGGTGATGACAAAAATTGCCACGACCAATTGAGGGTAAATAGACATATATTCATGAGGTTGTGTTATTTACTAGAGGAAGGAGGCTTACAAAACTCTAGGAACGTCACAGTGTGGAGAAAGTTCCTATCTTTTTGTGGATCCTCGGGCACCATAACAAGAATAGGCCAACCAAGTTCCATTTTGTGAGGTCTGAGGAAATAGTTAGTAGGCATTTCAATGCAGTTCTGTTGGTAGTCTTGCGACTTTACAATCAATTGTGGCATCATCCCCAACCTGTTCCCGCTAATGAGCCGGACTGTAGGTGGAAGTGCTTTGAGGTAAAATGGTCTTTCTAATTCCATTTAAATAATTTCCCTTCATTTTCTTCCGTATTTTGAAGATATATGAGTACTAAAATCTATGTCTAACAAAATTGTCTAGGGGCTTTTAGACAGTACTTTTGTAACTGTCATTCCCCCAGCCGAAGACAGGGCACGTTATAGGTCAAGAAAGGGGACTATGCAACGAATGTCATAGGAGTTTGTAGTCGAACCTTCGATTGACATATGCGTTGTCTGGTTGGGAAGGATCCGCCATAGACTCGAGAATGATTCGCAATGCATTGGTGAGGCCTCATGAGTTGAGAATTCCGCAGGGTACGTCACTTTAATTACTTTGGTTTACAATACATACCTCAAAACTTGTGTCAAAATAATCACATAGAAGTCAATGGATTTTGTAGGTTGTTACTACGTCGTCAATGTCGGTTACACTAATAGGCATGGATTGTTAGCCGCATATAGGGGTCAACGATACTGTGAGCTTCAAAGAAAAGAGAAGAAAACAAACTACTACCAAAACAAACGTACTACTATCATATTATTGGATTGCAAACTTGTGCCTCATTACAAAGCTAATAACGGGATTATATAGGCTAAGCCTGCAAACCCTAGCAAAACCCTAATAACATAAACAGACAAAACTACCCCAACATAAAAGATAAATAACAATTTAACTAAAACCCTAACAAACGCAAATCCTAAATTATAAATCCTAAATTATACTTCACATCCCCCTTCAAACTCATGATGCAACCAACGAGACAATTGCAAATAAATTTCTGCAAATCCACTACGGCCAATCAATAGGTGTCGAACCATTGTCAATGCCAATGTCGATGCCGATGCCAATGCCAATACTACTGCAAATCAACAGCTACAAATTATACTATTGCGAATAAACTGCTGCAAATCAACTATTGCGAAGGTGCTGAGCGGTGCAAAACTAGAACATGCGAATAAGAAGAAGAACCAATGCCGAACAGATGCAAATAGGAGGAAGAACCAATGCTGAACAGATGCCAAATTGTTGATGCAAACAATACCAGGAGGGGGAAAAAAAGATGCTAACTAATTTAAACTAAGAGACGACATAGATGTGAAGGTGGCTGCTGCTGCTATGAATACTGCGATTGCGATTAACAGTTCATATGAATGCCCGGCGGATGGCGGTGAGCCTTAGGCCGCCCGCCGGAGAGTGAATATCGGACAGGCCTAGATCTTATTACTCTGATACCATGTGAGCTTTCAAAGAAAAGAGAAGAAAACGAACTACTACCAAAACAAACGTACTACTATCATATTATCGCATTGCAAACTTGTGCCTCATTACAAAGCTAATAAATGGATTATATAGGCTAAGCCTGCAAACCCTAGCAAAACCCTAATAACATAGACAAAACTACCCCAAACATAAAAGATAAATAACAATTTAACTAAAACCCTAACAAACGGAAACCCTAAATTATTAAATCCTAAATTATACTTCACAGATACCACATAAACATTTGGAGGCAAGGACACCAACCCCAAAGCCGAGAGGGATATTTCAACATGAAGCACTCAAGTGCTAGAAATGTGGTTGAGAGATGTTTTGGGGTGTTGAAGATGAGGTTCGCAATTTTGAGATCTTGCTCGTACTATCCCATTAGAACTCAGTGTCACATAGTCATAGCCTGTTGCCTCCTTCATAACCTTATCAAACGAGAAATGGCAGTCGATCCGGTTAAACAAGAATGCACTGCTTGAGAGCAGGAGAATGTGCATAGTCCCACCGGATGACAACATTGACACCATCGAGCCAACCACCCAATGGACCTAAATGAGAGATAACTTGTCAACTAAAATGTACAACCATTGGTTAGCTAACGGTCAGGGTGGAGAGTAGGTTTAAATTTGGCTACGTGTTTCCGTTGTTGTAATCTTAATTTGGCTACATTTTCCCGTTGTTGTAATCTTATTCGTGGACATGTTGTCATGCAATTAAAATTATTTTCTTGTTAAGAATTCTCAAACATTTAATACATTATGTAATGACAATTTCGTTGAATTTATGCCTTGTATTCAAAAACTTATTCCATTATGTGATATTTGTTAAATGTGTTATGTGAAAGTTAATAAATTGTTAGACATCAGCTTCACCTAGGCTATGGATTCGCAACAAACTTCCCAATCGAAGCCATCAAATGGCAGGGGAAAGGGTAAGAACAAGGAAAATCCTGGTGATAAGGAGAAACAAAGTCGGAGGCTATGGACTTTGAAGGAAGAGGAAGCACTCCTTGAATGCATGCTTGTAGAGTTCAAGGATGGTGTGAAATGGAGAGCCGAGAACAGCTTTAGGTCTGGCTTCTTTGGGGCAGTGGAGATTCTACTCCACAAAATGTTGCCCGGGACAACCATAAGAGCTACTCCAAACATAGAGTCGAAGGAAAAAAAATTGGAAGGAGAAATATGGTTTGCTTGCGGATATGCGAAGGCTAAGTGGGTTTAGTTGGAACTATGACACAAATTCCATCATCGTGGATTTGCATGATGCGTGGGATGAATACGTGAAGGTAAATTCTCCCCCATTTAATTTATACATCGACCGCGAATATTTTCCATTAAATGTAAAAAGTATGCTTTTGAACATGTGCAGTTTCATCCCAAAGCTAATGGGATGAATGGGAAGGCTTTCCCCATGTATCCAAGTTGGCAAATCTTGTTTAGGAAAGATAGAGCTACCGGTGAAATCGCGGAGGATCCGGTTGAAATTCGTGATGATGCGTTGGAAGAAGAAATTGATCAACCCGGGCAAGAAGAATCCGTTGTTGGCACCAACGATTGCTATACTCCAAGGTTTGAAAATGGTGGCTTTGTCTTTGGAAGGTCTACTTTCGTAGACCTATCGGCAGGTGGTTCTCACGCCGGCAATCCCACCACTCCCACGAGCAATGCCAATGTTAGCACTCCCACGAGCAATGCCAACACCAATGTGAATGCTAATCCCCCGTCGATGAAGGCAAAGAAGTTGTCAAGGGCGGAGGCAAAACATAAGGCAATTCACGACGCTTTTGAGAGTTACATGGTGGAAAGCAAAGAGGTGATGGAGAAGCTCGTCCAAGCGGTAGGATTTGAGCAAAAATCATCCGATAAAATAGCTGGGGTGTTTGCCCACCTAGAAAAGCTTAACATAGAAATGGAGGACGTGTTAACCGCTAACGCCATGATATTGGCGTCAGAAGAAAAGGTGGATGAGTTCTATAGTGTGTCAGAACGCTACAAGCAACAATGGGTGGGGATGTTGTTGCAAGGGAAGCTAGGTCCAAAATCTACGTAGGCGGCTAATATGGTAGAAAAGGTGGACAACCAATGACTATGTTTACTCTCCATGATATGACCATTTTTTATGACTGCCTAGGAGATTGTGTTTGGCCCAAACATTCGTACAACTCTAATATTTGTAATATGGATGACTATAATAACTTTACATTATGTTAACTGTAGAGGGCAAAATTCTGGGATCTGTATAACGCCCCTAAACCTGCAAGACAGAGAGCCGTTAGAGCACCTTTGCCCTTCGTGGCAAAGGCCCTCCGATGCTTAAGTTAGTATCACGTACTAGAA
>JAXBDA010010077.1:0-11230 GCA_036023075.1 Gaultheria prostrata
ACCCAACAGATCTTGCCCCCCTATTCCTCCGTCTCGCGAGTCGTCACTCATCCATCCACCACCGTCTCTCGTTCTCTCTCAACTCGCCTATTGCGGAGCTGTGGAGGCAAAATTGTGCTCTCCACCTCAAAGTCAGGTAAGAGGTAGAGAGTTTGGGCAATGGAATAGCAAAAAAATTAATCTGTAAAAAAATTTATAACGGAAACACAAGAAGTTCTTTTCTTTGGCATTTTTATAATCTATAGAAAAAAATTACTAAAGAACAAACCTGTGGGAAGAAGAGATTGGCAAAAAAATTTGGAAGTTGTGGCTATGTCCCATGGTAGACGGAGAGAGAGAGAGAGAGAGAGAGAGAGAAGAGTTGTTTGGGGTAAAGGGCAAATTGGTAAATTGGTAACACAACTCAAAAAGCCAAAAAGCCGAAAAGCCAAAAAACTAGGTTAGTAGAACAACTTGGCTTTTTTGTAAAGCCAAAATCCCAAAAAAAAAAGCCAAAAAGCCATTAGCGGAACACCCTCTCAATTTTCTTTTGTTTTTCTATCCGATGATCAGTTTAAATATGTAAATTCGATATTACTATGATTGCAATTTGCAAGTGACATTAAATAAGAAAATAATAGCTTAAGTTTTGAATATTTAATTTTTTTATGCGACGCTATGGGAGGTTAATAATGTGAGATTGCAACTCGCCTAAGTCTGGATTCGATGCTCAATATGTAGTCGGATTAAATGTATTACTCGATTTAAATCCGAGTCGTGCATTATCAGAATGAATGGTCGGATGATGCACTACACGATGCAGTGCATTTTGCGCATTACACCATCCCCAAGCCATCCAACCTCTCCCTTAAAACTAAAGAGTTATAAATCACTTAATTAAGCAATTCTCAACTCTTCGAAGTTTAATACTATAAGATTGATTAAATTTATTGAAACTAATTAAATTTGAATTCAAAACGTTATATTAATAGGGTGAGCGAGATTTCAGCGTGGTGGTTATCTAAACTAATCCAAACTGTGTTGGAAGTTATTTTTCTAAATGAATTTCTGTGTATTGTTTAAACTTAATATGACTTCTATTTGCCAAAATTAACAAGATCTAGTTTTTAGATCTCGACAAGGGGATTTCGGAAACTTATATTTAGTAAAAATTGGTCATGTAAATTAAATTCATGTATTTTGAAGTTTGGATAATGAATTTGCTACAAATAAGGTATAAAGAATTCTACACCTTGTAAATACAAGAAACACCCGCCTTCTTAAGCGCAATCTTATGGAGTAACTGATTTTGTTAAAGATAAGCCAAATTAGATATTCCAAAGTCCAAAAGGATATAAATTCTCTACATTCCATTACTTGCATGAAAAGGATGCAGTTTATAATCACGTGCATACCATGATCTATGCTGATGATCCAAGCCGATCAACTTACAGAGTAATAAGAAAGAACGGAAAATGCTTTGGACACAAATCTCCAAGCATGAATATATCTCCATTTGTTCTAACGTGGTCTCACATATATTGAACGATTCTAGACATATCAATGTATGATGTTGTGATGTGTCCAATTATCTATGTCTTGACATGTAAACATACCATCCATTCTTTAAGTTAAAGGTGAACGCCTAAGATGTTCGAAAAAAGAAATTTTTATTAACTTTTTTACTAAAATTAATTTCTATAATATGCCTTGTAAGAAAAATGATATGATTATTCAAATTGGAACTTATATTGAATTAGTAGTCATCAAAAACTATATCACATCGTCATCGCAGAGAAACATATCCTTTCACATGAAACACTCATCTTCTTACACGGGATTTTTTAACGGATTCTAGTTAAAGATTGACCAAATTTTAGATTAAGACACTTACCCATAAAAAAAAACGAAATTTGGATTAAGACACATACACACCAAACACTTGGACACAAGAATCACAACATGGTTTGCAAATACCCCCATATCCCCAATTTATCTGTTCTGTTTATAGGCCTAAATAAAAAACACTCTTTACCGAAAGAACTTCTACTTCTATCCACTTGGGTCCCACAATGCCCGCACCTTTTTCTCAGTTTTAATTATTCGCCCTTTTCTGATGAGATCCTCCTCCAAAAATTTCCAAGGTAATACGATCCTCTTGCTGAATCTATATCTTCCCCACTTGTACCTCTCTCTCTCTCTCTCTCTCTCTCTCTCTCTCTCTGTGTGTGTGTGTGCAAATACAGCGCATGAGTGTGTTTTTGGATCATTTGGTTTGATTTTCAGTTGATAGAATTGATCTGCTGAGGTGGGTCAATTTTGGGTACTCATTTGGAACTCGCATTTTCTTGAAAGTTTCTTGCTTTTTGGCTTAAAATTTGGTTTATTGACGAGGGTTGAGCTTGAACACTTGCAGAATTCTGTTTTCATCACAGTACAGCCGAGTCCGTTTGTTTTGATTTGATTGTCAGTTTGGCTGCGTAGTTTCGTTCTTTTCACAACAGTTATATGCAGTCTGGTGTTTCTTTCTTTCTTTTTTTTGTCTCCAGCCAAGAGATTTGCATTTGGGTACTTGTGATTTTGGTCTGTGTGTTGTGGGTTTTGGTGGAAATGTCTGGGGGTGGAATCATTTGATGTGAATTTGATGAAAAAGTTTGGTTTGGAACTGGTGCTTAATTGGGAGCATTGAAGGGCTGAGAAACAAAAATGATGAAAGGGGGGAAAGATGAAGAGAAGCTAATGGGTCCTTTGTTTCCAAGGCTTCATATTAAGGATGCAGAACAAGGTGGGCCAAAGGCACCTCCAAGGAACAAGATGGCTCTTTATGAGCAGCTCAGTATTCCTTCTCAGAAATTTACATCTGGATCGGCATCAATGTCGCCTTTTCCGCCCAACAATGGTGGCAATGCAGTCCCTTCGACATCGTCTAGTCATGTAAGATCAATAATCTGTTGTGGGTTTTGCTCTGAAGTGTGAATTCACATATTTAATTTTGTTTGTTTAGGGAAAGGCTATGTAATTAGTTTGATGAGACTTTTTTCTATGATTAGCGTACTTTTGGAAATAAGTTCTGGTATGTACGTCTTTAACTTATGATATCAAACTCTACTTTGTACCTGCTTTCCACGTTAAAGTATAGATGTATGTTGGGTGACTTGGGTCCTTAATGCTGTAAGCCATATAATTAGTTTTCTAGGGGTTTTCTAATCCTTAAATCTAATGCATTCCTATCACACGTAAAAGTAGATTTTGTTCGACGTATCCCAGCCGTACCCTTCTATTTTGGTGTTTGTTTATACCAACATACCCTTACATGTGCTTCAAGGGGCAAGACATTGCATTTTTTGTTGGCAGTGATAAAGGTTTTTTTAGTTTGTCTCCTGTGCTGTCATTGGTTATTTTCATGTTGGAGTTTTCTTAATCGACTCTAATGTGGTCTTTGTATCTGTTACTTATTTACCTAAATTGCAGGTTTTACTTTCAGGTTCATCCTCGAATAATCTTATTGTTTTACTTTCTCCGCCTCTTTATTTGTGTTGCCTTATTGTCTTTGAATTTGTGATCTTGGATTCTTGAGGTACTTGAGATTTGGTAGTCATACTACATGTCTGATTGGATTACATCTGCTGGAGTTGAAATGGCTTGTGATTGTGTTTCTTTTGGCCAAAAAAAGGACAAATATGGTTTTGCATATTTATGAGTTCTTGCAATTTTATATTTTCTGCTTACCACCAAGTGATTCATGGTCATAGGGTGGTGGACACAAAAGGAGTCTGTATGCACCAATCTGCAACTCGCCTGCTCCTTCTCATTTGCCAAAGAAATTTCCTTCTTACTCTTCTGATACGATGAATTTGTGTACAACATCGACTGATCTTGAATGGAAACCTATGATACCCACAAACCATCACCCTTTGAATGGTGCATATTCTAGCCTTTTCCAACCACACGGCGCCACTAACTCTAAGAACTCTTCCACAAAGGAACTTCTGAATGAGGTTGATTATAAAGTTCCAAATTTTCCCCAATCAGGGAGAACTCTGATGTATGGTAGCGGAGATAAAAACACAGATAAAGAGAAGGGAGCAATGGTACCTTTTAATGAAGAGAAGAGAAGCAGTTTGGTGGATGAGTCAAGCAGAGTAGCTGGTTCCAATGGACAATTATATCACAAGAATCGAACTTTAGAAGGAAAAAAGGCTCTTAGAGATGATTTTTCGACCGAGCCCAAAAAGGGTGTACAAAGGGGAAATGCTTCCATATTGGAAGGTGTATCCGGTTTCCATGGAGATAATTATAGAAGCCATAACAGGCTTGAAAATGTCACCAAGTGCTACAAAGATAAGTGTGGGCCATTACCAATGGGAGAGGTAGACATAACCGTGGATATCTCAGATACCTCCATGGTGGACTCTGTGTCGGGAGTGGAAATCTCGCCAGATGATGTTGTTGGAGTCATAGGTCAGAAACAATTTTTGAAAACAAGAAGAGCTATTGTCCAGTAAGTATCTATGACGGAATTATTGCTATATTCATTTGCTACAGCTTAACAATACCGAAATTAGTGAGTAAGCTAAGTTTTTGCAGTTGTTTACATGTGCTTATTGGTGTTGTTTTTCATTAAAATCAAATATGTTCTATTCATGTTTTTATGTCTGTTCTTGTTTTGATTTGATGAACCTGTGAGCTGATTTGACACGTGGGTTTACAAGAGCAGAATATCCTGTTATAGCAGTGTTATTATATCTTTGATAGGGTTTTGCAGCTGTCATACTTTCAACTTATAATCACATAAAAGTATGTCATATTTCTCTGGATAGCATCTCTCATCCATTTTTTTCATTAGAAGAGCACACACATTGATTTTGGAAAAAAATTGAATCAAGCTGAGGAGGGACATTATTCCACAAATTTATTTCCAATGACTATGTTTTCAGTCTTGTACTGTGTCATGGATTGCTATTCATATTTCTGTCTTCACGTAGTTATGTTTCAACTAGATAGATAGATTGGGATAGTGTTGGTTGAAATTAGAAGAATGGCCAGAGTTTTCTATGGAAGAGAGTGAGAAACAACAGTTGGCCTGAAGTTTTGTTGAGACTCCAATCGGTCAAAACCACGTATTAAATTGCTATGATCTAGTATACATTGTGGCTTGAAATTTACTGACATTGACAAACGACAGCTTAGGCTAGAGATAGGTACATATTGCTAAACATGTATTGGGTGCTCTAATATGTCTGTGCACAAGTATTTTTGCTCCTTCCTTTGAAAATCTGGCTTTGGGCACTTAATCCGACTCCAATGCTACTGTTTCGCAGTCAGCAAAGAGTTTTTGCGCTACAAGTCTTTGAGTTGCATAGATTGATAAAGGTGAGCTGGTCTTTCCTCAGTAAAGTGCTTTCTTTTTTGGGAGAGATGCATTGGCATTTTCTTCTTGGGTTTTAGACTTTCAATTCCTAGTTAATATGAAACAGGTGCAGAGATTATTTGCAGCATCACCAGAACTCTTGATGGAAAGTGAATTTTATCTGGGTAAGTCTTCGATCAGAGGCTTACCGACTAAGAAACTGCGCTCTGGGAATCTACTAGAAGCGCCACCACCTTTATTGAGCAAACTGAGACCTCAGAAGCCCAACCATAACACGGAATGTGCAGCAGAGGATGTTTTGGAAATGCCTCTTCTTCCTTCTCTAAGTGATCATTCCAACATTAAACTTAATACCCCGAAATCGAATTGTTATTTCCACCCACCACCCGGAAACCAGTGGCTAGTTCCCATAATTTCGCCTTCTGAAGGACTCGTTTACAAGCCCTTCACAGGACCAACCCCCCCAGCATCAGGTTTTGGGGTTCCAGTTTATGGAATTACAACTTCCGCTCACCAAGAAGGGATAGGGATTCTTCCGGGTACTCCTCCTCTCAGTCATACCTACTTTCCACCTTACCCAATGCCATCAATCCCGTCCGTTGCCAGTTCTGCAGTTGAGGTGGCTAGGCAATTAACTAAATCACACCCAAATGGCCAAGAGGATAAGTCATATTTTGTTGGGGATTCACAGGCTTCTAGTGGCCATACTGAAAGGGTAGTACTAGGAGATGCGCTTTCTCTTTTCCCTACTGATCCAACGGTTAAGGCTTCGGATCAATCTTCTCAGAGTTGCAGTAATGAGCAGCGGACACGTGTGATCAAGGTTGTACCTCACAATCCTAGATCAGCATCTGAATCAGCTGCTCGGATTTTCCAGTCTATACAAGAAGGCAGGTTTATGGGGAATAACTTTTAGTTGAATGCAGGAATGAAGCATTTAATTTATACTTGTTCATAGTAATGTTTGTTGTCTGTTTATGTTCCATTTTTTACGTCTGTAGTTATGAAACTGTGTAATTGATGAAGCAAGCAGATTTCACTGCACCCATTTAAATAAAAGTTTTATTCCTTGTTAGTATTTCTATGCTTTGGTATTCATTTGTTATCTCATTATTATGCTCAGGTTTCACTAACAACGGAAACAGGACACCTGTTTCTATGAGGTTTAAAATTTGTTTACTTATGTAAATGTGATAGCGAGGAATTGATGAAATAATCAATGTCACTGTACCCCTACAATGATTCGATGATTCATTTGCTATTTTACCAACATTTTGCAGAATATCAGTGTCGGCAATAATAAATGTAAGTTCCAAAGGCAGTCTGCTTATTTTCTTGGAATTGAAGATTACTCTCTTGAAGTATCTGTGTCCAAAATATTTTTTTCTTCTTTATTCGTCGTCTTCTTTTTTACATTGTTCTCGTTCCCATGCGGGCTTTTCTCAGCCACATAGGGTCTCTTTTCTTGCATATGATGCTAGACAGATACTTGAAGCAATTTCATATTGTCTTGGCAAGTTTAAAGCAGAAGTATTCACCAACAACGGTAGACAGATCAGTGAGCAATTTCACATTGTTTTGACAAGTCTAAAGCAGAAAAGCAGAAGTATTCCCCAACAGCACTAGAAGTGGAATCAGATGCCACAAAGTAGAAAGAATCAATCACTTTCTTGCCTCTCTATATCAGCATATTACTTTCCAGTTATAAACATACCAATTCCCCTAATTACTCACTTCTGCATTTGTCCATCTATCTACAACACTTAACCATGGTATGAAATCTGTCTACTGTCTCAAATTTGTTCATGTTTTTTGGCTTTGAATTATGTACCTGAAAGTGAATTTTGAAACTGGTAATAAGGCTCCTTTTGGTTCTCTTTCTGGAATATGGCTTTACACAACACTTTTCCGAAACTGTTTTTAGAAACAAATGACACCCATTTGGTTTTCATATCGTGTCCATTTTCCTGCACAATCGAAAACATCTTTTTGGTGTTCTTCAAAAATGGGTTGGTTCGCTTTTCAACATAATCATCACAGAACAGATTTTGAAAAAGTATTTGCCAAACAAGTTTCAGATAGGATTTTATCATGTGTAAATGCTTTTACAGGAGGGAGGAACCGATCAAGCTGGAAAAAAGATGAGCATAGTTGTAGGACCATGGGGAGGCAACGGTGGATCGTATTGGGACGACGGAAGTTACGGTGGGGTGAGAGAAATCACAGTCGTCTATGGCCGCTGCATCGATTCAATCCGTGTGGTATACGATAAGAACGGTAAGCCTGTTGCAGCAGCTAAACACGGAGGCGTTGGAGGTAGTCGAACGGCTGAAGTGAGCTCAATCTCCTATTTACAAAAATCTTTCATCCCTGTTTGGGGACTTCTTTTTATGGTCGGTTAGTATGGCAGACTGATGTTGTTCCATCAACTCGATTCTTGAACCTGAGACCTCCCAACTGCAGGCTGTTATTGACTTAAATATATAGATTTCATGAACTACTCTACCTCTAACCTCTATTATAGCCCCTATATTTTATGCAGATTTTTGAAAGAGGTTTTAATAAGATGCTTCTCATTTTGATGCTGTCTCTTATAGTTCTGCTTTCATGTAAATTTCCGAGTCTGCTGTATAACTAGATAACATGTTTTCAGTGTTTGTTAGATTAAGCTGCAATACCCTGATGAGTTCCTTACAAGCGTGAGCGGCCACTACTGTCCGGTGGTTCACGGCGGAAGTCCGGTGATCCGATCACTCACATTTAAGAGCAACCGGAGGACCTTTGGGCCATACGGAGTGGAGGAAGGGACACCGTTTTCTTTTTCAGCTGACGGAGCCCAGATTGTGGGGTTTAAGGGGAAAAGCGGCTGGTATCTGGACGCAGTTGGGTTCCATCTATACAAAGTCCAAACAACAAAACTGTATCAAAAGGTTCAGAGGAAGTTTAAGAAACTCATGCGCACCGTGTCCATGTCTTCAGCACAAAAGGATGGAGAAGAGGCCTGAATGACACTGTAAAAGTCTAAGCCACAACAGATTATGCTTATTAGTGGTGTTATGTATCGCTATAAATGCAGTTTTATGAAAAACTGCTCTGATCAAGCCCTTCCGGGTATTGTTTTTTGCTCATTTCTCACGGAGACCCTTAAAAACACCTTTTAAACACATCTAACGGTTCGGATCGTCGAAATTTGGTCCGAAAAGTGGAGGTCCGCAACTAAGGGAGTTGAATATGCTTTGATGATCTCTTCAGGATCCACTTATTTACTAGATCAACGTGTATTAACGTCTATAGTGAAATAAAAGAGAGTAGAGCACTGGTTTCTGATTACCATAGATATACGGCTAATAAACGATGGCGTTGAAGTGGTGGTGGTTGTGGTGGTAGAACTGTCCTCCCTGAACTCTGGTAACTTTGTTGCTGTCGTCTACTTTGTAACTAGTTTAACACTTGAGTTGATTAATGAGAATGAGTTTTTCCCTCCAATTCTAGTGCATTTGCTTGTTGCTACTCAAGTCACCGTTTACTTCCTACTCGATAAATCAGTTATTTACTTGATCTCGTTTGCTTGCATTGCAAACACTTGAGCTTGGCGAGGTAGCAAAGAGCTTGTCTAGTGCCACACACGTCATCAGAGCCGTCGTCAGTGGCTCCGCCAGGAATCAATGTCGGAGGGGGCCGAATTATGAAAAAAATCTCGGTTCGATGATTTCTTCAAGACTAAATCCAGTCTTTCGAGTTTTTATGGGACAAGTTTTGATAAATTGAAAAATTAATATGAAGTAATGTTGTGAAAAATTAAAATTTCACAGGCTTGTAACATACACATTCGGTCTCCGATTTGAGCGTGGTTTGAATTATTGAAAAGATGTTGATTCTACTCCCTCCGTCCCTTTTTAAATGTGTTACCTGGGAATTCCAACTATTTTCTTTCACATCAACTTTTACATCTACTTTCCATTACTTACCATTACCAATATAATAATACCCACTAACTTTTTAAAAAGAAATCTACTTTTAAGGGCAAAATAGAAAATATACACACTAACTTTTCAAAACACACAATTATTAAGGGACAACCCAAAATGGAAATGTACACACTATATAAAAGGGACGGAGAGAGTATTTTATATCAATAAATAGGGTATTCAAAGTAATAAAATATGATGGTGTCAACTGTCAAAACACAAGTATGTTTGTTTGTTTTTTGTTTGGAAAGTAGGTCGATGGCAAACCAATTCAAAGATCGTTGGCGCCACCAAGACTAAAACACATTTTCACACTCTTCTACTCATTTTAAGTTTCATTCGGCACTCGCATCCCTAATTTTAAGGTATTCTTTCTGATTATTATAGGATTTTTTTTAACTTTCTTTTTTTTACGATAAAAATCGTCCCAAATATATAGATAGCAAAAAAAAAGCAGTACAGTCAAACTTTATACAAAC
Organism: Gaultheria prostrata; assembly: GCA_036023075.1. Classification (NCBI taxonomy): domain Eukaryota; kingdom Viridiplantae; phylum Streptophyta; class Magnoliopsida; order Ericales; family Ericaceae; genus Gaultheria; species Gaultheria prostrata. The sequence continues at coordinate 9,798 of JAXBDA010010077.1, forward strand.
CATTGACCGCAACGGAGCCTAGTAAACATGACCAAAGACACCCAGAATATGGATATTGATATCCTCCGTGCCAAAATTTTTATTAATCTTTCAATTTTTGAAAGTCCCAAAATTCTGATTTACTTTGACTAATCAATGAGGAAATTTTGGTACATTTACTGTTTTGCCCTACTTCCATATTCAAAATTCTACTACAAAATTGGAAGGAATGTATATGGAAGTTCAAATTTGAAAGGTAATTTTGGAAAGTAATGTATTTATATTATATTATGAAGAGTAATAATAATGATGTTCCCTTAATATGTTTGAATTCTAACAGAAAGTCTAGGTTCCCAGAAAGGATACCCATAATGTGTAAATCAACAGCCCAGATGCACTCCAAGTGAATCTGGGTCATTGATTTTTAAATTCTGGGTATATTTTCTGTGTACAGTGCTGGAATTCTAAAGCGAGACCAGAAATTTGGCACGAAGAGTAAAGAAAAGGACACAGATTCTCTAGCATCCCTTTCAAGGGATAGGATGGACCTGTCCAAGCCTTTCTTGGGCCAATTTCGAAGATCACTTTGATATTCTAGACCTCGTCAAGACCAATAGGCATGCCCAAATTCATGTTATCGAATATCATTTATTGTGTTTTCTTAACACATTTTTCACAAGATAAATGTGTTGGAAGAACACACCAAGCAATATCTAATTAACATGAATTTTCGCGTGTTTAATGCTCTTGACGAGGTCTCAAATACCAAAAGACTAAGATCTTCGAAACGGACCTGGGGAGAGCCCGGAAACTGTCCGGACAGGACGTCCAGTCCTTATAAAGGGAATAGAGAGGATCCCATCCCTAAGAAAAACTCAACTATGATCGGCACAAACCTTCACCATACAAAGATGATTTTCGCTCCAAGACTAGAACCTGAACATCGCTCGCATTAATCTATCGCTTCATCCAGGTTAGAGGACAAAATAAATGTACTATCACAAGAAAACATCTGAAATCCCATGATCGCAATCAAAATTGCATGTTTAAATCCAATGTTACAACATCCCTAATTGCCAGCACAAGGTGTAAGTATCAGATATACAACTTATGATCAATAGAAAAAGAGGACAAAACTCTTAAAATAGACCTCATGGGAACACTTGAATCCTGCAATAATACCAAATGAGATCCAGAAAATGGTTTCTACCAAAAACATCTATTTCACAAAATCCTCCCGGAGTAAAGGAGCTTTGTCGGGACTAAATGAACCCGTTTAGACTCTTTAGAGTTGGTCTTTCCTCAGTTCATATGGGAACGGAAATTTGAGTTCTACAGACTTAACCACCTCTCCGCCCATCTCCTTGCATCCAACTAGGTTCTGATAAAAAAAAAAAAAAAAAAGAGCATTACTAATTTGAATACTAACAGAAAATTAAATTCACTCTCGAGAT
>JAXBDA010010078.1:0-11229 GCA_036023075.1 Gaultheria prostrata
GGTTAAAGTGCACAACCTATAAATGTACTACAGGCTAACTAATGACAAATGCTAAATGCCTAAACCTACCCCACTAACGTGAATAATATCCAAATGCATTAATTGTAAAACAGGTTTTTTTTTTTTTTTTTTTATGTGATGTGTGCAATGTGTCAACTAGGGGTAAGAACTATATTCCTATCATGAATACGTTTAACCTGCTATATGTGCATGGATATAGCAAAACTGACACTTATGCATAAACCCCCTTAAATGTGATGCTAATGAAAGATGATGATAAATGCCAAAGAAAGACAATACAATATAATCAATTAAACAAAAGAGGAAGACACACCGACTAGACTTTTCCTCTATGACAAAAAAAAAAAAAAAAAGATCCTACCTCTATCTTTTTATATGTATATTTTTTATTTTTACTTCCTTCTTCTGTTCGTGGGAAGATTCAATCTCCATATCCTTTTTTTTTTTAAACAGAAATTAAAGTCTTAGCCATAACTAGTAGGTAGGATTTAACAAAAGATTAAAAAGTTTTCAACAAAATCAACAATTCCCCGGCAACGGCGCCAAAAACTTGTTGTGTTTGTTTTAAATGCTCGCAAGTGCACGAATCTAATGTAATATAGCCGTGGTAAGTTGATAGGCACACAACATTGCATACGTGGGTGCCTATATCTCTCATTTTGTCACACTTGCATGCATATAATCCTTGTTTTTAGTTAATATTGCGCGCAAGGGTGTTTTTGGGTGAAATTAGGTAAAAGGAGCAAACAACGTATCCGGGAGCTCCCAAGAATCCTCGGAAATACCCGGAGGCACCCAAATACATTCAAAGCCAAGATGAATCCTTCCCAAGTCCAAATTGAGGTTTTGAGGTCATTGGAGGAAGGCTCGAAGCAACCAACGTTCAAGAGAATGCCGGAAAGACAACCAAGAGTTAGGCTCTCTGGGTATCAATACCCCGGAACAGGGTATCAATACCCAGTCTTCTCAGCAAACCAAGGAAAGGACAGACCCTCTGGGTATCAATACCCAGAATCTGGGGTATCAATACCCAGACTCTTCAGCAAACTCAGGATGGTATCAATACCCAGAAACTGGGGTATCAATACCCAGCCTTCTCAGCAAACAAGGGAAAATTCAGACCATCTGGGTATCAATACCCAGAATCTGGGGTATCAATACCCAACTTCTCCAGGCAGATTTAAGACAGATTTTCTGTACTTTCTTGGGGCCCTATAAATAGTACTTTAAGTCAGATTTTAGGTCATTCTGACTTGTACTTTCTCTCTCTACCTCCCTTTTAGTCTTTTTGCACTTTTGCTCTCACTTCTCTCTAGATTTGAGGTTTGTCTACTTAGTTTCAAGGTAATTGCTCTTCATTAAAGTTGTAGTACTCTCTTAAATCTATATAAATCTCAAGTTTATTTCCATTTTCGTCATGAATTTCATTTCTCCACGTTTTTCCTTATTGCTTTCCTTCACCATGTGTGAGTAGTTTAATTGGTTTGGCATGGGGTGATTTCTACCCCATGGCTTAGAGTATTTCATGATTTCTCAATATTTTGTGCTAAATATGAGTTTGTGAATGAATAACTCTCTCTCTTTTATGATCAAAATGTAGAGTTGTTTATTTCTTTGATTGGGTGTAGACAAAAGCTTGGCACACCCAATGCTTAGAACCATGGCACTCTAGGTGTTTGATAAAATTCCTCAATGAGATTGTTTTCCATTACCAAATCCCATCTTATGTCAAACTTGATTTTCATTGTCAAATATTCCAAATGTGAGCGATGTACATCGACTCTCATTTGAGCTCTCGTTGAGAAACGTGAAATAAGCTAAGTCATGGGAGGTTTGAACCCCTAGCCAAACCTCCGTTAATTTTCTAGTCAAATTCCATTTTAATCAAGTTAGAAGGTAAAGAGAGAGTTCACCCAAATATTTCACTCTAAAAGAGTTGGCCGTCTTAACGCCACAATCTCACCGCACATCAAACTCATGCCGATCCCATTCGGTCCTTGTGGAAATCGACTCCGGCTATGCCGGGTTACTATGCTACTACCTACATGAGCCCTACGCTTCGGGCTACCTTTTCAACAACGCAATTGAAGGACGTAAGCATAAGTGCGAGGTCGAACCCAAGGAAATTGTACGGATGGAACGCAGTTGAATAACTCAAATAATCTAAAATTAAAAGTGCTTAAAGAGATAATAAAAGTACCAGGGCATTGGAATCCATTACATGGATCATAGTTGTAATACTTATAATCTTAACTTCTTCAAAATTCTCTACACAATAAATTGGTTGCTAAACTCTTTTATTGTGGAAAATGTGCAAGACAACTCTTTTTCTTAGCTTCTACAAATTTAGTTCTTCTTTTGCCAAACAAAGGTTTAGAACTAAAACTTTTAGTGAATCCATCAAAACACAATTTATATCCGCTTTTAACAAATTATAAATTGAATCCAACAAAACACACTAAAAATCCAATTCTAATGATTCATAGAAAAATAGACAAGTGAGTAAGGAGAACTTTTTCATCAATGTTGATTTATGCTATTTTTATGAAGAAGTTAAGTTAATAATATTATAATTATAAAGCATGTAATTTCATCCTTACCCTAGTAAGTAATTTAGCCTGACATAGTTGTAATGAAAAACAAAAGACAATAATTAAAAGCAACTTTACTGAAACGCATTAGAACTAGAACAAACTTACAAGTACATGAATTTTTGTCTTGATGCTTGGTTTTCTTGACAAAGTAAAAAGTGACTAGTGTTATTTTCTTAACCAAAATCCAAGCACCCCCTCTTCTCTGCTCCTTTCTCTTATTTATACATGAAAGAAAATGGTTAAAAGAAAAGAAATGCCGTGGGAAAATGGGGAGAAATGAATGACAATTGGGAAATGGGAAAAGATAATGGAGTAAAGGGGTAATTGGGAAGAGGAATCAGGATAGGAGGTGCTGATGAATCGTGGAGTTCAAGACCAAGGAAATGATTGTGTGCTTCTCATGGGAAAAGTATCCAGTGCTTCACGATCCATGGTTGGACATAAAAATAAGGAGCTGCAAAATGCATTTCCTGAGTATTGAACCCTACACCTTAAGCATCCATGCAGCCCCTTGTTACCACTTGAACTGGATAGTCACTTGCTCACAATTGCTCCACGTTTATTACTTATTCTTTCCTCGTCAAATTCCAATTTATTTAGCAAATCTTGTCTGATATCTGCAAACATAAAAATAACTAAAATAAGATTAAGTAGAATGCAAAATAGGTCTAACAAAGCTCTAATTTAAAGGAAATAATATACACGAAAACGTGTATATCAACTAACGGGCATAAAAGTCGTGCTGGACACGACGCCTCGTACCTAGTTATAATTTATATGCCAATGCTACAACAAATGGCCTGATACAAAATATATGACTTGTCATTTATCTAGAAAATTCATTAATTCTTACGTTGCCAATCAAATCAGCCTTATTAGTTTAAGAAAACTAGGGAGTGTTTTAGCTAAATAATTGAGTCAGATTATTATTTTTTTTGTCTTTGTTCCAATGTTTTTTGCATTCGTTAATTTTGCTTCACTTTTTCATGAATTATTGATTCGTCTAGACGAGGGTAATCTAAAAAGTAAAAAATTGTTCACTTTTGAATTCTTTGTGAATAAAGACAACAATAATCCTAAAAGTCTATTTGGTTTGGTTTTATTTTTCTTTTTGTTTTTAACGATTTTTTACTCATGACATAACTCTGTAGTGACACCACCACCTGATAATTAAGCCAATTTAGAAAGTTTGGAAATAGTTTCGCATGACCGATCTTTTGCTCTTGCAGACCCAAACAAGTATTTTTTCCTTTATTTTGATCCGCAATTTTTCTTTAAAACATGAACAAGTTTTTTTTTTCTCTCTCTTGTGATAGGTTTTTGGATCAACTTGTTTTTGGATCAACTTGCACACGCCTCACTTAATTAAAGCACTCTGAAGTTAACGATTAGGGAAACCTCTGGTGGCAACAAGGTGTGAGATAACAGTATCTCAGCTAAAACAGTCTATGTATCTATAAAATTGAAACAGATGCAGTGAATGAAGTTTTTAGGAAATCAAAATCCAAATTAGAGACTGATAGAGATGATGTTGTAGAAAGAAAGAAAAAATATTTTTCATTACCTAGCCGAGTAGCTTTAAATGGGGTGTAAATACCCATTTTGAAAAGCTATTGTCTCAAATATGTTTTGTGAATTGTCTTACATGTGGATGTATGAGGATTTGATCCCAAGTAGGTTTTTTTAAAAAAAAGATATAGTCCAGATAATCATAACTTGTGAGTCCAGATAACCACATCTGATCTCAAGTAGGCTTTAAAAAAAAGATACTATGGTCCAAATAACCACATCTTGTGAGCCAGAATCCAGATAACCACCTCTTGTGAGTCCTAATCACCTCTTGTGATTCCAAATATGGTTATCTGCGGTGGCAACTTTTTCAGTGAAGTCCAATTTTCTGGTGATTTTTTCCAGCGCCGGTAATTTTTTCTAGCGAGAGTATATTATGTATTAAATTTTATACGAGGGTATATTTGTCTATTAAAAATGGAGATTAGACCCCTTTTTTTCTTTATCAACGAGAGAGAGTAGACTTTACATCTTACAAAAATACAAAAAAATGGATTAGAAGTGTTATGGAAATATGAGGTAGACTAGATATGTAACAAAAATCTATAATGGACGTTAGAGTAATTCTTTAAAAAATAATTCAAAAGGATTCTAAATTTCAAAATCTCATAAATGGACGATGACCCTCCAATATTCTCTTATAAAGTACAAAATTAAAGAAAAGAGAATAAATTACAAAATTTATGCTTATTATGTCACATCCAGTCTCTTAATGAAGAGATGCGTAATTAGATAAGCCTACTATTGCCTACAGAGCTTCTCTCTCTAAAAGTTAGAATACCTAGGGTTTTGTATCCTTTCTTTGCCGGCGCCACCCTCCCTTCCGGCCTTCTTCCCTCCCTTTCTCTTTTTTCTGCCCATTTTCGTCCGTTCTCTCCTCTTCCACCACTCAATCTCACACCCCTCTAGTTCTTTTTGTCTGTTTGAGGTTTTGAGGTGTGGGGCTGCCGCTTCTCCGCCCCACCCCTCCTCCCCGCCCATTTTATGCCGGACACCCACCATTCCCTGACTCGGGATGATTCAGAGCTGACGATGGGTTGATCTTGGGTCTCTCTGCCCCCTCCGGCTAATAAAGCTTTCCGATGCCATGGGTGGCGGCTATGGAAGCTTGGTCTCGTCTGGGGAAGTGACTGATCGGAGAACTCGTTGGAACTCATTATGACTCAGTGATACTCAGTGGGGCGACTCGGTGGGTTTTCGGATGTACCAGTTTTTTGGGGGTTTCTGATTAGTTAGTCTTTTGTTTGATGTATTTATTTATTTTTTATGTTCCTGTTCTCAATTACTTTGCACTGTATTGTTTATGGTTTGAGTTAGGAATCCGTTGGGATTCTCTACCGCTGCCGCTTGAAACGGCTTCATCATTCCGTCCCCTAGGTGTTGGGTCTGCTTAGGCAGATGTGTTTGCGAGTCGGTGGCTGAGTTAGCCTCCTGCCGTTCTCATTTCACTTGTTTGTGGTTTTGGCTTCATTCCTGTCTCTCGATGTAATCGGTGCCGGATGGCAATTTGAAATGATATCTTGACATTTTCAACAAAAAAAAGAAAAAAGAAAAAAGAAAAATGGAGAGATGCGTAGTAATAAAATTGAAATTCAGCGTTTGTAGTTCTTTTTTTAGCCATTCGATATATATTAGTAGGGGTTAGTGGGGAGTTAATGAGTCAGTCCAGAGGGGGTCTAGAAGCTATCAGTCAGGGTCTAGAAGCTATCTATAGTCCTAAACCCCAAACGCCCCCCTAATGAGGCCCGAACTCTGGTCTTGGGAGAACAGGAGATGACTGTTGCGCTAGAAACCTAGTTGCATTTCATACGGAGTTTTTCGGCAAAGTACTCTTCGTTTGAGAACTAATTGGCAAAGTACTCTCGTTTTGGAACATTTTGTAAAAATACTCCTTAGCGCAATCCTAAATTGAGCTTCTTCAATAGCGCGATGACAAATCGCGTTTTATTAATCCACCGTGGCAGACAAATTCCATCGAAAACAATAAACAGAGAGAAACCACAAACAGAGAAGAGGAAGACGATCACACACAGAGAGAGAGAGAGAGAGAGAGAGAGAGAGAGAGACACAGGGTACGTACGGGAAGACACACGTCGTCAAGCTGGACGGATTCTTTACCGGCGTAGGGCTCGGATGTCCTCAAATCGCAGAGATCGCCTGAGAACAGAAGGGAATCACTGTGAAATCCGAAACCAGCGAAAGCTGCAATCGCATCTCTTGTTTTAAGCCCTAACGTGTTTAGGACTCACGGTACCTATGTGGCATGCAAGGTGGACAACCTTAAATAAAATGTGATCTATCATCGCGCTTTATAAGGGAAGCGCAATCCAGGATTAGAGTAAAAAGTATTTTTACAAAATGTTCCAAAACGAGAGTAGTTGGCAATTAGTTCTCATACGAAACGAAGAGTACTTCGCCGAAAAACTCTTTCATACGATCTGATTCGTCTTCCCCCATCCTATATTCCTATTCAGTCTCACGAGTTCAAAAAATATCTTACGGCGGCGACGGCGATGATGATCCGTGAAATCATCTGAGAAAATGGAGAAACCCCCACCATTAAAGCCTCTATCAACCCAAGAATGGGAATCCCTGATCGACGATTTCCAGTGCGGCGGCAGCCGTCGCGAGCGATGGAAATCCTCTCACTACACCGGACTGTCTCTCCTCTCCCTCTCTCTCTCCACCATCCTCCGCAAGGACTTCCCCCTCAACCTCAAGCTCCACCTTATCGTCTTCCTCGAAGACTACTTCTCCGACTACGCCCTACTCGACTCAAACTTCTCCGCCGCTGAACTAGTCCTCACTCGCCTCGTCGAAACCCTCCGAACTCTAACCCTTGCCCCGATTGACGCCTTTCCATCGTCTCTTAAGGACCAAATGATGGTATTCACTTCTTCTGTTTTCATTACGTTGAGAATCGACGGTGAATTGCTTCATTATAATTATATACGGCAGCTGGAAAGCTTGACTGAGCTTTTGTTGACCGTTGTGAACCGGCCCAACCACGGGCCAGATAGGCAGACCCGGTCCGTGGCGTGTGAGTGCCTGAGGGAATTGGAGAGGGCTTACCCTTGTTTGTTAGCTGAAATCGCTGGCCATTTGTGGGGATTGTGCCAGAGTGAAAGGACTCATGCTTCACAGAGCTATGTATTGTTATTAACTACTGTGATCCATGGTATTGTGATGTGTAAGGCTAATGTTTCGATTCTTAATACTTCAATCCCTTTGGTTCCGTTTAATATACCACAGTTTTTGATCACTGAAAAGGGTGGTAATAAGGAGATTTCCGGGTCTAGCTATAAGGAGCTAAGAAGGGCTATGTCATTTTTGCTTGAGTGTCCTCAACTTTTGAATTCATGTGGGTTGATTGAGTTCATGTCTTTGATTCTTCCGGTGGCGGTGGCTCTTGAATTGCAGGCTTCGCTTTTGAAGGTGCAGTTTTCCGGTTTGCTTTATACTTACGATCCTTTACTGAGCCACGGATTTCTGTTGATATATAAGCGTTTCTTAGATGCCTTTAATGGGCATGAGGGAGAAATTGCTCATCGCCTTATGTTAATTTCGAAAGAATCCCAGCATTATTTGGTTTTCAGATTGCTTGCCCTTCACTGGTTATTGGGTATCATTGGGTGGTTACCGAATGGGAAAAGGAAAGCGGTTCTTTATGCGGGGTTGAGGTTTTACCCTGCTGTGTTTGATCCCCTTGCTCTGAAGTCGCTGAAGTTTGATGTGCTTGCTTATTGTTCAATTTTTTTACTTGGTAACAAAAACTCTAGGTCTGTGAATGAAGATGGTAAAGTGAGGAGTTGTGATGACGATGATACAGGTTCAGGATTATCTGTGGTGATGCTATTTGAAGATGGTCTGGTTTCAGTATCAGCATTCAAATGGTTACCGCCGTGGAGCTCTGAAACTGCAGTGGCATTCCGCACCTTCCACAAATTTTTGATAGGTGCGTCGTCTCATTCTGACACTGACCCTTCTTCCACTGTAGTTCTTATGGAATCCACCATCTTCCGAACTTTACAGGTACATTCTTGTTTTCTCCATTAATTATTTTCCCGTTTTACGTATAATGGGCAATAGTAGGAGGTGAAACATTCACGAGGCTCTATATGGGCCACAAAATTATCTCTTTGATGTATGAGTATGGTCAACGCAAATGAATGGTGTCGATGCAATACATACGACCCTTTACTAAGTTTCTAGCAGATGAAAGGCTGGAAAAATAATGAAATTCTAGAATTGCTATGGTACATCTTTTGGTTTGTAACTGGGCGCTGTTTATTGCAACTGGGCGCTGTTTATGTAATCTGTTGAACCAGATAGAGTGCTAGGTTTTTAAAGATCTAGCAATCCAGACAATTGAAGGCTAGAAAGAAATCAGAAATCTTGGAAAGTCGCATATCCTTCGATAATCCCATTGTCATCACTCCTCACATTTAGATTAGACCACTATTCTAAAGCATCTTCAAGCTTGTGAATTTTTTTTTGAAAAAGGAACTCTCTTGAATTTGGAAGTTAAAGACAACATAGCAGGAGACTCCAGATTTAAAAACTTAGGATGGTAACTTAGGATCCATCTAAGATTCTAAACCAACTGATTATGAGATTTTATAGGTCTATTGACTATTAACATAACAGGACTTCAACATTCACCTGATTTGAGTATGCCTATGAGATTTTATAGGTCTATTGACTATTAACATAACAGGACTTCAACATTCACCTGATTTGAGTATGCCTTTGTCCAATTTCTCTGACTGTATTGTATTAACAGAATACTCGTGGTTCCTAGGACATAAACAAACACATGTAAGACTGAACATATACAAACTAATCTGTAAAATGCATGACATACCGTTAGTGTCAAATTAGACCATGATTGTGGGAATTCCCAAGGGGCTCCTACTTGAGATCTCATCAATCTAAGTTTAACTCTATATTATATTTTTCCTCTTCATGTAATCAAGAGCATTTTGATTGCCATGCACATTATGTAGTAATGAGGTGTTAGGCAATTTTATCAACTTCGCCATGGTGTCCAATGGATGTAACTGGTATACATGGGTGACTACTAAGATCAAGACCTCCTTTGGATCTTGACTATTTTTTCGAGAAGTGCCTTTTGTAAAACCATATGACAAGGAACAAGTGATTGTAAAACTTTGGTGCTTGTTAGAGTGAGAGATGTTTTAAATGACATACAAATGTAGTTCCTTTTACTTACCGCATTTGATGCCATGGTCCCATACTCCAAATAAAATTTAAAAACTTCTAGCTGAAGAAGAGATATGTTACTGGAATACTGGATAAGCACCCGAAAGGATATTTGCATGTTATCTTCTTGAAGTGCTCCCTCTGCATGACACATAACATTTGCTAGTGCCTATAATTGGTTTAGAAGTGAAATTCTTGATGGAGACGGGATGTTATTTGGGGAACAAATTCGAGGGAAACCATCCAATTCCATTTTCTAGTATACCTGCTTTCATATTTGTGCATTTTTCTCTTAGTCTCCTTTTCACAATTTTCCGTTCTGATATCCTGGGAACTTGTGTGCATCTATTTGTTGACTAGGAAGCGATTATGACAACTGTCTGTCAATGGTTTACTATAATTTAAAATGGGAACTTATTGAATGTACGCTGCTATGCTTTGATAAGTTTATTGCGGAATTCTTCTCGAAGTCCATGATTTGTAGTGGATCTGATCCTAGGACCGGATAGGTGATTGTGGCATTGTACTTCCTACATAGAGAATGGTGACATCAGAAGTAAGGTGAACACGGCCATCCTTCTTATGATTCTGAATTTGTCATAATACTGATATCAAAAGTCAAAACGATATGGATCATTTCGCTGATCCGAGATCATAGGACCCAGTTTAGCGGTTCATATCGCGACTTGATGACCATGCACTCATGCTTTTCTCATTCCCAATCTAGTGACACCATACGTAAATAACTTCTTTTGATTGTTGAACAAAATGTTCACACATGATCGACTTTGTACATCTACAAGAAAGCAGATATGATGCATACATACAGTACTACGTAATGGGACTTAATATGCGATAAAAAGAAGTGTTGCACATTTTCCTACTCCCCTCTCCTATGAAGCACGAATACTCTATTTTGGCCTCTGTATCACGTATCGTACGCGTATCGGATACGGATACGCTCCGGATATGTATCCGATATGTTTTTTAGAGTATCCGTAATTTAAATTTATTTTTTGTTATTCGGATACGTTTTGGATACGCTCGGATATGTCTTGGATACGCTAGGATACGTTTCGGATACGTGCGAGGGTAAATTTGTTATGTCTTTCCCCCCCTAAATCGATCAACAAAGAAGACAGAAGAAAAACGATCAAGAAGAAGAACTCCTGTAAGTCTCTCTCTCTCTCTCGTCCATCATCTCTCTCGGTCGTCTCTGATCTCTCTGTCCCTGTGTGTATATATCGTGTGTGTGTGTGTATATATATATGTAGAGTACACTTCCAATCCGGACCATTGTTTTTTTGTCACTTTTCGGATCAAATCTCAACGATCCGAACCGTTAGATGTGTTTAAAACGTGTATATAACGTTTTTAACAAAAACTGCTCCGATCAACCCCTTCCGAGTGTTTTTTTTTTCACAAATCCTCGCGTTGGACCATAAAAACACGTTTTAAACACATCTAACGGTTCGTATCGTTGAGATTTGGTCCAGAACAGTGAGGTCCGGACAGGTCCGGATTTTATTGGTTTGGATGGGAAGCTTGGTGTGTATATATATATATATATATATATATATATATAACCCAAGGATCCAGTCAGGACTCCCTGACGGATCCTTAGGTCCACACCTCCCCTTCCCGGCCAAATGGTCGGGATCTGAGCCGTTAGATGTGTTTAAAACGTGTTTTTAAGGGTCCCCGCGAAAAATCATCAAAAAAAAATAATGGGAAGGGCTTGATCCGAGCAATTTTTCATAAAATTGTATATATACAGTTTTTATGAAAAACTGCTCGGATCAAGCCCTTCCCGGTAGTTTTT
>JAXBDA010010079.1:0-11228 GCA_036023075.1 Gaultheria prostrata
GCGCCTCACGCGTCGTCGGCTCCCTAGGCACATCACGTGGTCTGCCAGAACGCTTGCAGGCCAGTCGCTTCGGCTGATGTCACTCCCATCACCTGTCACGACTTTTGCAGCAGGCCACTTGACAAGCTGCCTGACACACGCCACCTAACGTCACACCTGATAGGCACGCGTGATAGCGACCAAGAGTTAGCCCGGCTTGGCCATAGGTGAACGGTTCGGCAAGGAGTGCTCGGATCTGCCTGGCCGAAGAGCTCGGCTCGGCCACAGGTGATTGGTTCCTCAAGAGAAGGGCTCGGCCAAGTGCTGGGCTCGGCAAGTGCTCGGCTCTGCCTGGCCGACGAATCCGCCTAGCGCCTAGCAGACCAGTCCCTCGGACGGATGAGTGCGCCTTGCGCATAGCGGTTGAGCTCACCTAGCGCCTGAGGCTAGTTTGGACGTTGGTCTGTTGGGCCTTCTGAGGAAGGCATAATTCGGGCCACTACACTTTTTTTATTTTGTTATGGGTTATTGGGTTGTTCAAATTGGATTGATTTACATTTTGTGGGCTAATTTTTTGGGTGAGTGTTCATTAATTTTAAACTGGGTGTTCATTCATATTTAGAATGGGACTTGAGTGTTTATTCATATTTAGGTTGGGTGTTCAAAAGAAGACTAACCTAAAATTTTGACATAATTATAGGTAATGTATTTTCTTTTGGGGTGTCAAATGACCATTGTCACTTACACGTAGCGCCGCCAGTGGATGCGGTTTTGTTCATGGAAGATGATCATACATGAATCCATGGGGTTGGCGAAATGGTCTTGGTTGAAACTTGAGGGTTTTTTTCCCTCCAAAGGTCTTAGGTTCAATACTCATTGTCAACAACTCTTCGGGCTATCTCATCCTGACGGAGCTAGGATTCTGACTCGGGGGTGACACCTACAATCAATACTCTCTCTCTCTCTCTCTTCCATAAAGATAGTCTATTTTGAAACGACGTGCAATTTTTGGATAAAATTTTTTAATTAGTTCTTTAATTTTGGGTCAAGAAATATAACAAATTATGCACGGAAGTACTTTATTTTTTATCTGAAAATTGGAGGTTTTTTTTGGTAGTGTTTCAATCTTTCCGGGCGGATGGAGTAATTAGGAGTATAAAAAAAATGCAAGTGTTTTAAGATTAATTATTTCTAGTACCTGAAAAGATACACATTTTTCTATTTAATCATCCATAAACATTCTTAATGACCAAAAATTATTCATTTTTATTAATTAATCACTTATCAATATGCTTAATACCAAAAACACTACATACGTTTGAAGAATAACACTGTTCTTGCAATACAAAATTAGTTTTTTTGGGATTCGGGGGTGGCACGTGCCACCTCCTTCCCCCATCCCTCTTAACATCTGTCCCTGCCTGTCAGCATGTGCCTATGCATGTGAAAAGATTGTGGATGGCTATAAAGATTAGTCTGAAGTGCATGCAAGTTGAACCGGACACCTTATATTAATACCAAGAAATAAAAAAACAGATTATCATACATGGCATGTGGTGGTTGGGAGGAGTGACAAATTGGAAGGCAAAAAGACAAATATGCTCATTCTGGAATAATGGTATTGATCCGCATTATTAGGGAGGGTTACGTGTTCTCATGCAATTTTTGTTTGGTTTCTGTGGACTGTAATGACATTTTAAAAAATACAGGGGATTGTTTGGAGTTTACCTTTTACGATGCCAATGTTTTTCCAAAGCCTTTTCCAATCTCAAGATCAACGAATCAAACAAAATCATTGAAAATTAAAATATCTCACATGCTACAACAAGGCTACCTTTTCAAGAATCCAAAGAAATAGAGCATATCATATGAATTATGAAATATAATAGAATTTCCAAAATTACAATAACATTGCAGTAAAAGTGAGATAATTAACAATACTGCTTTTGCAATACGTGTTATTAAGTCTGTTAGTACATATGCTCCGGTGTTCGCACATAGATTTGGTAGTTTTGGTTTATCCTTGAATCGTGTGATAGAAATTTTTGTAAATTTGGAATGAAATTATCTCTAGTTAAAAAAAATTACCAAGACATAAATAGTTTACGAGTTGATCATATGGTTTACATTTTGGAGATCGTTATAGCTAGTGCTATCGAACTGCACTAGCTATAACACAAATTTTCCTAATTAACACAAATTACACCTTAGCTAGAATCATGTTCCAATTTTCCAAAAAATAAAAAACAGTACAGAAGAAATTAATGACATACAAGACCCTTTATAGAAAAAGATTTATTGGGTTCCGTAGAAGAGGATGGGAGGAATTCTCAAATCTACTCTTGGGAAAGACCCAAGACAGGAGCACCATATTATTAGGACTATTATCTCATGTATTGAAAATAGAGGAATCTCAGAGAAATGTACAAAAATGCGACTTTTGTTTTTATGGTGGAGTTCATGGTACGAAGCAAAAACAAATCCGTGAAAAAAAATTATTCCGACAGAAAGCATCACTAGGTACCAGCACAGACTTACCATTTAGTTTATTGTAGTTTCCTAAGTAAAAACAAGTGTATCATGTTCGTGTATATTAACCCAAAAAAAGCAATGTATTACTATCTCATGCTGCAAACTAATAGAGCTGCTCACGAGCAGCTCGTGGCTCAGCTCGTTTAGTAATCGGGCTGAACTCAAGCTCGAGTTTTAGGTTCATTTAGTAAACGAGCTCATTAAAGCTCGGCTCGGCTCATTTAAGGAGGATCATTAAGTAAATTACCTTGGCTCGACTCATTTATGAACGAGCCAAGCTCGAGCTCGATTTTTGGCATGTTTACTAAACGAGCAGTGGCGGAGGTATGTAGGGGCACGGGGTGGCCCCACCCCCCCTGAAATTTTAAAAATTTAGTAATACTCCTATATATCGTATAATTATTATTTAGATAATTAGTATAATAAATCTCTAAAAAATCTATATAGTTTTGATTTGATATAGTTTAAAACTAAAATAATTCTACATTGTCATGAAAATTTTATCACTTTCTTCCATAGACGCAATTTAATTATACATGAGTGTTATAGTTGTCGATCAAAAAATAAAAATAATGTCATATACAGTAATGTACAACACAATCTACACGATACACTAAGTACATTTCTAGTTGAAAATACGTACGTAGTGTTTTTAAGTCGGCCCCCTTCTGTATAAAATCCTAACTCCGCCACTGTAAACAAGCAAAGCTAGAACTCTACAAAACTCGGCTCGTTTATACCCTACTCATCAATGTTTTTCCTCTTGATAACGCATAATCCGGAACTTTGACCACCTCACATAACAGTACTGTCTATTTTTTACTTTTCAACACATTTCCATAAGCTTATTACAGCATATGTAACTAAGGTCGATATGTATTTTCAACATAAATAAATGAGAAAGATGCAATGGCGTGTAGACAGGTCTATCTCAATGTTAACTTAGGACTTTTTGAGGGTCGTAGTAGTTAGGTTTGCCATTTTTCATCACTCCATAGACCTTTTGCTCCTTTTACTTCGAATTTTTCTTTCTACACATCAAAACAATCCAAGAAAAACTTCATCATGTGATCATCAAAACAAGCTTCAAGTTTGAAAAATACCCAAAAGAAAACATGGAGGAAATTGGGGACGATATTGAAGCTTCGGCGATGAAAGAAGAGGATCGCGAAGAGGTGGAGGACGAGGAGGGTTGTGATGAAAATAAGCTGAAAACTAGTGAAAGCTCAAGCAACACCATATCTGAGGAGGGTGATCATGATCCGAAGAAGGTTATAAGCTCCGGTGGGGTGAGGCCGTATATGCGATCTAAGGTTCCGCGGCTAAGGTGGACTCCGGATCTCCATATGTGTTTTCTTCAAGCTGTAGACCGGCTCGGTGGTCAAGAAAGTAAGGCCTCACAAACTTTCACTCTAATATTGATCATATCATGATATATTCCCATCTAAATACATATTCGTAATTCTTGAATTATGATCTACTTATTTGGGTGATATATAGGAGCAACACCCAAATTGGTTTTGCAACTGATGAATATCAAGGGCCTTAATATTGCCCATGTCAAGAGCCACTTGCAGGTAAAAAAATTATTTTTTTATTTTTTTATTAGTACAACAAAAAAATTTAAAAATTAAAGATAGTGAATATGGTTTTCAGATTTAGCTTATGATTTTATTCAATACTATCCTCGATGTTATATTCACGGGTTTTGGTGTCGCAGATGTACCGGAGCAAAAAGATTGATAATCAGGGTCAAGGTAATTAGCACGGACTGATAGAAATGACTATATTTTTCATTTTTGATTTCTTCTTGGCATATTTTTTTTTCCATCTCCTCCAATTTTTATTCTGAGATTATGATTTTTCATTATTTGACAGTTATAAGTAGAGGAGGGTATCTTGCTAGAAGAGCAGATATTGGCCTTTGGCAACCCCTGCTGCTTGATCCAAAATTTAGGTCTGATTTCAGGTATGATAAAAAATATTCCCCTGAATATATAGTACTCCATTTTGTATCAACACAAACCAATAATGACGCATACTAAAAAAAGTACTTCAAAAGATATCGACTATAAACATTGCAGACGAGATTCATTACTGGTGTGACCGACACCATATATATCAAAGTGAAATTTACACCATAGATATTTCTTGGTACCTATGATTTCTTCAACATAAGCATAAGTTTTTTTCGTAACGTTGAAATCAATCGATTATCTTTACAGATACAGGGATTTTTCTTGGAGTAGCCATGGAAGCTGGATGTCAAGGTCTTGCATAACAAATGAGAAGTTCCATGGGGGTATTGGTGCAAATAGAAGGAACATCGGGGCCTTCTACGTGGATAATGATTCTACAATCACAATGCAAAATAATAGCAATAAAACCCTTGAGTTCTCCAAAGATTTCAGGCAGTGGCATGGGAATGGAGGAGAGATCAGCACTATGGATTTTGTGACGAACTCCATTATCTTAGACACCAGTTGGAGCACCAATGGAGACCAAAAGCCCAACAGGTTGAAGAGAAAAGCCCAAGACATTGATCAGGAACTCGATCTTAACTTGTCACTCAGTATGAAATCAAGACAAAAGGACGTGAAGGAAATGATTTTGGACGAGGAAGTGGATAGTAACTTATCTCTCTCTTTGTTCTCGTGTTCGAAGAACCAAAATGGTTGCATAAATTTAAATTCTTCGTTGAAAAGCTAGAAGGGGTAAGGCGCGTGCTTAGCATTCTTCATGTTCAAGTCATGAAAACTAGCTCGACAAAGTATGGTCGTCATTATTTTGGTTGGAGAAAGAGTGGTAAGTGACAGTATCGATCGAACGAGTACTCCAGATCTGACTACGTGAATTTTATGAGTTCTAGTGAGATCTTGTTGGTACTTGTTTCAGAAGATAAGTAGTAGAGATCATTCTTAGTTCAAAACTGTTAGGATACAGGAAAAGTTTCCCCAAAAACCTCCAGGAAAAATAAATGAACGGTTCATTTATCTTTCCTGAATCTTTTCGGAAAATCTCTTCATGTATCTTATCATCCCTCCTCTTAGCTAAGGGAACGTGAAAACCTTTCGACATCAATGTGATCGCCCCCTTTTTTTTGTCAAATAGCTTCAGGTTATTTCCGTTGTAAGTGTTATGTGTTTAACTTTGTGCTTGTGTTTGCTCAAGACAATCCATATGTGAAATCATGTGTTTAACTTGGTTCTCTCAATCACCATTAATTACATTTTATATAACAATTCGATAGAATCGATAGCCTATGTTGGTTTGGGGTATTATGGGAAAAAGGTGTTCGTGGTATTAAGCGAAAAAGGTAAGACAATAATAATATAGTTCACTATGCCTTTTTCTTCCTTAATTTTAGATTAAGGGATATCTACATATCCCGATCGGTCGAGTAAAGCCCGCAGGACGACTGCTATCAGTGGCGGACGCAGGATTGTCATTTTTGGCTAATTTGTGGGGGCCACTCTTCAGTAATTTTACAAAAAAATCTCAAAGTATACTAAAAAAATATATAGAAAATTGGGGGAGTGAAGGGGCCGAACACCTTGAGATTTTTTACATATTTGCATCCCCGAGGTCTGCCCCTGACTGCTATATATCACAAGAATATTTTAGGACGGGAAATGCATGCCAAGGTATAACTACTTAATGTTGTCCAAGGATCTCACATCTCCCTTGTGAGGAAATCTCGTATTCCCGTTGACTTTCACCATAAAATGACAGTATTAACTTGAAGTAATGCTACTGTTTTTGCACATTATAAGCCAATTTTTTCGCAAGTCCATTAATAACTTGGCATTCACTGCCAAATCACAATTCTCCTGATTTTTTTTTGTCTAAATGACTACTTTTTTTTTACTTTTCGTAATTTATTGTTTAGTTTCTCATTGTAATTTTCGAGATTAATCATTCGTATTTACTAGAGAAATCAGCAAAGTGTAAAAATGTGACGGAAAACTAGAAAGACGTTAAGAGAATGGAGTGATTCCCAACTAATAGCATGTCCTTTTAGCTTTAGTAACCAATTACTCCCTCCGTCCCCTAAAGTTAGACACTTTTGGGACTGCGTGTCATTTCTAAATTGCATATATCTTTCAATTCATATTGTTTTATGTGATTTTTAAAACTTTGTTTAAAAGAACTAATTGAAATCTATCAAACGAGATTCATATTGCTTATATAAAACATTACAGATTCAAAGATATAGATAATTTTTTTGTAGGGCTGGAATAGTGAAAGTATCTAATTTTGCGGGACGGAGGGAGTTCCATGTATGCATGTCCAGGCATTGACAAATTAAGGCTATGTCGAGGTGCATGTCTCCACTCCCCAATAAGATTCTTAACAATGCAGGATCGATCTTAGAACTGGTAGAGAGAGTCAGAGGGAGAGCAGTCAAACACAGATGCCGAGGTCCAATATTGTCACATTTGTGTTGTGTGAACTGGAAATGGTAACAAAATGTTCATCAAAAAAAATTACTTAATCCTCTTGTCTTATTTCCACACTAGCTCAGTTGTGGTCCTTGTTCTAGCTAAGTCATTCTAAAGTCAAATTTCCTAGAGTTGAGTTTCTGAATAACGACGAACGAATATGCCAACATTTCTTCTCCAGCCACATGATCATTGAAAACTACCTTTTTCCTACTACCCCATGAACGGACCCACGCTTTAAATCTATTACTCCATTCCCTACTCTACCTTACTAGAGGAATGTTGAACAAGTAGAACGTTGATTGATTGATAATCAGATTCTCACCTGTTTCTCATGACTGCAATTTTGTTGACCCTCCTTTAAGGCGGGTCAACAAAACCCTCCATCCTATCGGTTGAATTGATGTGGGTCCCTCCTTTGACACTCTCTGTTTCTCATTTTTAAGCTTACCTCTATAGTCAGCATTCATCCGGGCCAGCTTTCGTGTATCGTGACTAATCATGAGGCTCAATCCTGCCAACTACATACGAGGAGCCCAATGAAAGCTGGAGCAATGAGAGTTATTTGTACTGAAAATTTAGTTTGGGTGGAGTTCTGAATACCTTATTGACCACAAAAAAGAAAAAAGAAGAAGAGATCGAAATGATCCTATATTCCCATAAAATATGCGAGTAAGTTGGCCAGACACATATTATATAGAAAGGTGGAGAAATCCATGAAATGTGATGGATGTTGGGTAGATATCATGATTGATTATAATAACTCGGAGAATGTATATATATGGAGGACGCAACCAGACTGGATCGGTCTTAATTTAATGACCCGTTCAACGGGAAATGATCCTACATTCCCATGTTTACCCACTTGAACAAGTAATTGTTTATTATTATTGTTATTATTTTTGGAATTTTGCCAATTTCCTTGTACAATTGTGTAGTGTCATGAATAATGTGAACGTTTTACCATTAATTTACTCAGCAATTCCTGGGAGTCAAGTAGCCTTTTGTGACTCAGCAATTTCTCTGTCACTTGGACGTAGGTATGGCAACGGGGTGAATTGTAGCAAGTTTTGATGACTCCGGCTCTAATCCTAAAATTTGGGAACGACTCCTAACTCGACAAGGTAATGTATGGGTACCCCTGCCCCCGCCTCATAGGATAACGGGTCTATCCGCCCCGCCCTTATTTCTAATATATTAAGAAAATATGTATTGGACTACAAAATTAGTGATCACAAATAATAAAAAGTTCACAAAATAACTATTACAACTTAAACGAAATCTGCAAGTGGTGGCATGCTCATGCGGTAAAGCTCTTGGATGTCCCACAGTGCATCCTGGGATCGAGTCTCATTCCAACCCCCTCGTAATAGATTAGGAATGACGAATGAAAAAAAAAAAACTTTAAACGAAATCTATTGTTTGGAAGGAAAATGAAAAATAATTACCATATGATGTGGTATTTTAGTTGTAACTTGTAAGGATAAAAAATATAAGAATAAGAATAAAATTTAAGTATTGAAGAGAGAAAATATAATTTCATAATCATATTTGCATCGGGGTGGGGTGACCGTTCCCCTATCTCTACCCTAACCCTAGCGGGTTTTCCAAAATCACCCATGCCCCTACCCGTTACGTGTTACCCAAAAAAATGGAAAAAAAACTCCTATCCTATCGATGTGGGGCAGGGCGGGTTCGGGGCGGGGCAGTTTCGATTGCCTAGCCTAACTTGGATGAAGAATTTGGGTGCTAAATCTGGGCCGTCCAAAATACTTTTAGAAGACCGAGATGCGCACTGAATACCGCCACATAGTACTCAACCGACACCGAAGTTTTTCTCCACTTGGATGCCAATGGTTTTTAACAAATCCTACAATTAAGGCCGATGTTGGACCTCGCTATACTACTATGTATTTAGAAGGTTTTATTACGGGCCAGTCCACAAAACAAATATTTATTACCATTAAGGCCAATCACTCTTTTTTTTTTTTTTAGGTTTAGGGTGCACTTTCCTATATAAGGTTTTAGTAGTTTATGCACTTTTATAGGATACCCTAGGGTTTTAGGCACTTTCATAGGGTACCCTAGGATTTAGGTTTAAGCACTTTCACAGGGTACCCTAGGGTTTAGGTTTAGGGTACACTTTCCTATTCTAGAGTTTTAGTGGTTTAGACACTTTCATAGGGTACCCTAGGGTTTAGGCACTTTCACAGGGTACCCTAGGGTTTAGGTTTAGGGTACACTTTCCTATTCTAGAGTTTTAGTGGTTTAGACACTTTCATAGGGTACCCTAGGGTTTAGGCACTTTCACAGGGTACCCTAGGGTTTAGGTTTAGGGTGCACTTTCCTATTATAGGGTTTTAGTGGTTTATGCACTTTCATATAGGGTACCCTAGGGTTTAGGTTTAGACACTTTCACAGGTATCCTAAGTTTAGGCATTTTCATAGGTACTCTAGGATGGTTTTTCTCTATAATTTTGGGGCTAAATATATATACCTTTTGTCCTCTCCAGGCTTTTGTTCCTATTCAGTAGAGGACCCAGTTCATCACGTGCTCAGATGGGGCTTTCCGTAATGGGTGGAGTGGGATGTACTTTTTCCAAGACCACACGGAGCTGGGCGTGCACTGGGCCACAAAAGTGGAGCGGCCCGTAGTTATCCCTTTTAAGAAACCCATTGTCCTTAGGCCCAAGATTAAGTGGCTAGCAAATTTTTTTGGACTAATTGTGGGCTTGTATAAAGACAACATTGGATATCCCCTATTCTCACGATCCAATGGTTTACTGAATTGTGAGAAGAGAAGATATACCCGTTATATGAAATACTTTCACCCGAGATAAAACTCTGAAAAAACATGTAACCATAGATGATTTATTGGTGGTAGGTTTTATTGACCAAGTGTCTATGTAACGCCCTAATTTTGGGAACGTTAAATTTATTAAATAATAATAAATAAAGTCTTACAATAAATTCCCAGATCGTTGTCATTACGGCTAAGTTTTCCAATGGATTTTAACTCATAAAATCTAGTTTTGATAAAATCTAAGATCCTTAACTGATTTTAACAAAACTAGATTCTATCTCATAAAATCATTTGGAAAATACCTTTATCAAACCTAGATTTTATCAATTGAGAAAATAAGGTGATTTTATCACACCTCCAAACAAAACTAAATTTTATCTCATAAAATCCATTGGAAAACTCAGCCGTACATTTATTCACTACTAGTAGACTAGGGTTCTCTACTTCTCCATATGGACATCAACCCGACGGTATCTTGTCCAGCTCCATAAGCCTCCAAGCTATAGTACTCCTTAAGTTCATATCTCCAGCCTAGCATAATACGTCAGAGTCGCAAAGCAACATTGTGGTGTTATGTCAGGGTCACATAAGTGCAACACCATGAGTGATAACGCTCAGCAGAAACCACTACCCAAAATCCTTACACTAACAGCTATGGAAGATTTAACAGAAATGAATAACAAAAGTTTAACAGTTCAAACAGTAAACATGATGCGATACTCGTGTCAACGTAAACAGATGTATTGCACGTATAATTCTGTGTCTCGTATTATCCTCTAGTATTTAGTTCTTCTTCAAATATTATTAACTACTGTTTGGGCACTGTTCCGACCACCGGGTCACAGGCCAGTCAATCCACTCTATGGCACTGCTTCCGATCACCGGGCCTATAGTCCATCCAGGGCCGGCCCTGAGGGCAAGCCCACCAAACGGCCGCTTAGGGCCCCCAATTTTGGGTCCAAAATTAGGGCCCCATTTCGTAGGTAAGTACATATATTATTTAGCGTGCAATATGGCAAGCCTGGTTGTCATAGCTCAGTGGTCTGGTTTTGGGCCACAATTTAAGTCTTTGACCATGAGGAGTATGGTTCAAATCCCCCTAGCAGATTCCTTTCTTTTAAGATGCTTTCTTCTCTCTCCCCCCCCCCCCGCGCTACAAATGGAACTTGCCAAAAAGTTTTTTCTTCTTCTTCTTTTCAGTTTCTATATGGAGTACCTAATTTTTTTACTTTATCAGTTTCTTATCTTTGTTAACATATTACTTTTCATATATTTATGAATTATGACAATAAAACAATTAATAGATGGGTAATTTATCGAAATGGTCCCTCTAGTTTCGCCACAATCTCGATTTCG
Organism: Gaultheria prostrata; assembly: GCA_036023075.1. NCBI lineage: Eukaryota > Viridiplantae > Streptophyta > Magnoliopsida > Ericales > Ericaceae > Gaultheria > Gaultheria prostrata. The sequence continues at coordinate 11,113 of JAXBDA010010079.1, forward strand.
TCCCTCTAGTTTCAATTTCACTCTAACGAACCCTGTAGTTTCAATTTTGGTCGATTTGAGTACAATTGATAACTGCCGTTAGGTTAAAGATAACGGAAATCGCAATTTGGGGGTTT
>JAXBDA010010080.1:0-11226 GCA_036023075.1 Gaultheria prostrata
GGCAAACAAACGGCTGGGGCAAAGTGCAGCCGACAACCAAACCAGAGGGGAGGTCAGTGCAATTTCTGAAACGTGAGGGGAGGTATCTGTAATTGTCAGAAACCTCAGGGGAGGTAAGTGAAATTTACCCAAAAATAATATGAAACACAGTTTCATTAAATTAATTTTGTCTTTTCTACTCTTTTTCCTCTAGTGTTTCATAATACTCAGTTTCAGTGTTTGGTTAAATATTTTATGAACCGAGTAAAAAGGAAATGTGGATCCCCTAGGGTGGCAGTGCTCTGCAAAGTAGTAGTGCACGATCTGGACCGTCTAAAGTATTTTCAAAGTATAACGAGAGAATGATATTGATAATCCCTCGTTATTGGAGTTATATGACCTATCCGTGTATACATTTCTCGCTATTAGTATCCTGTCAAATAAACGGAGTCAAAGAAATAAAGAACACCAATATCATTCTGCTAACGAATCACATAAAATTACGTGATAATGTTCCAAGACATTGAAAAATATAATATAATAAAAGTACTATCTCATTCCAAGAAAGCTAATTCTAAAACAAAAATTATAAAAACATTTGTATTTTGTTAACAACTTTTTTTTTTTTTTACATTCCTATTTTGTGTACGGGATATATTTTGGAGACTGTGGACCCATTTGGCCTAAAATTTTGAGGGTTTTTTGGCATTTTTTTCGTAGTCTTAATTTTTATAAATTCTGATAAATTTTTTACATCATGTCGTTCGTCTCGAGAAAAATTGAAAAATTACAAAAATATAGATCAAAGCTGAGAAAAATTCATACTAAAACGACAACTTTTCTAATTACTCACGTTGAGATGAATGGTGTGACGTAAAATTTACAACCAAATGTATAATACGTAAAAATAAAAAACATCATACCAAAAATCCCTAAAAAAATTAGGCCAAATGGGGTAAAGTTCCATACATAAATAAAATAATTTTTTTTTTCGCTCTTCTTCGCTACCATGTAAGAGCATCTCTACTCCTTATCTAAATCTTACATTAAATTCAAATTTGAGTAAAAACACCACAAACCCCACTCCATTCCTTCACCAAATTTGTATTACTCAAATTATTCACCAAATTTGGTAAGAACCCAACCCAACATCAATTTTTAAAAGGTCATTTTTTCCCTCTCAAACTTACAACACTGCTATTAATGAGGCTTTTACTCAAATTTATGTCTAGATTTATTTTTGCTAATTAGAGTGTTTCATACCAAATCAAGTTTTTACTCAAATTTGGATAAAAATCTGGGTAAGAGCATCTCCACTCCTCCATCAAATCTTTCACCAAACTCAAATTTGAGTAAAAGCCACCAAAAATTTCACTTCACTCCTTCACCAAATTTGGTTATACTCAAATGTTTTACCAAATTTCCTCATCACCAAATCCAGAACCAAATTTTCAAAGCTTTTTTTTTGCATTTTTATTAACCCTTTTGCAATTTAATGTTGTGGATTAAATCTCTACCATATAATTTGAGGAAGGAGTAGAAAGAGTCATACTAAATTAAGTTTTTACCTAAATTTTTATTTCAATTTGAGTAAAAATTGGGTAAGGAGCGGAGATCATGGGCTTGTTCGTTTGAGTTTTCGGAACTGGGTTTGGAAAATCCGGTCTTGTTTGGTTTTCAAAGATTTAAAAAATCGGATGAATTTTCAAAGATTTTGAGAACCACTTGGTTTTCAACAATGGTTCTTGAGAACTTCCAAGGTGCATAAAACTTGTTCGTTTTTTGGACAGTTCTATCATCTTCTTCGTCGACAGCATCATCTTCCATTTTTACACAATGAGAGCCTGCAAAACCCTAGCCCGTTCGTCGTTCTCCTGTATTGACTGCAATCTACGAAACCATACCAGACGAAGATTCTCTCCGGTCTCCAATCGCTACACCTACTCAATCCCTGCAATTTGTTCTTCCAATTTGTTCTTGTCATCTTCCCTCTCTCGAAATCGAGGTAAAATATCCCCTTCTCTCTCTCGTTTTGTTCCTTTGCACTCACGCTCTAGGCCACATAATGCGTGCCCGCGAATATGAAATAGTCGTTTTGAAAACATTCTGGATTACTAAAATTCGCGACGGCGAGTGAATGAAAGCGCAAGCCGTAGAGCGAGAATTGAGGGTCTCTACTGAAGGAGGATTAAGACTGCTCAAATTAAGTTTTTTTCTTCTTATAACTAGGTGTCCAGACTAGCTTTCGCACGCCTCAACTAATCCGGGACCAATCCCACCGTCCACAGCCCGTTTAAAGCCAGTTGCTCTGTATGGACAGTGGCCCCAAGGATTTGATAGCACCTACGATGTTTTGAACCTAAGACTATGCTCAAATTAAGTGACTATGCTCACACTTACAATAGTATTCATATTTGGTTGCGTACATTCATCTTCACACTCACTCCTTAAATCTCGCTTGTAAGACTATTTTTAATCTTTTACAAGGGTTAGCTTTTGAAAATCTACCTACTTTTTTGCTTGATTTTTCAAATGGGACTCAACATTTTTCAAATGTTTTGAGATTGATGAAAATAACTCATTGAATATCCTCTTTGGCTGTAATGAGTAATTTACATTCATAATGCCCAGGGTTTGGACAATTCAAAGCTTGCAAATTAAGATGTTATGGTTGCGTTGATAGAGCCGTTCCAGTTGAAACAAGTGAATTTTCGGATGAGATAGTGACACCAAACTTAACCCTTGAACCACTAGAGGACTCATCGAAAGTCACCGTGGAAGAATTGCTATCGAACAGGGATGATGTTTTGAGATTGATGAAAATGGAACGCAGACCTGAATCTCAGAACAGCGGCCTGTTTGCTCAAACTAAGCATTGGTTTCCGTATCTCGATGAGTTTAAGGCGGGTGGTACAGTTTTGAGTAGTAGTGAAGTGTTGGATGCCATGGATCCTCATATAATGGAGCCGAGGAAGGAAAGATTTAGAAATGTGGCGAAGAAGCGGAGCTATTCAATCTGTTTGGTGGTGGAAGGTTTGAGTGATTTTGGGAATGTTTCGGCTACATTTCGGTCAGCAGACGCACTCGGGTTTCAATCAGTTCACGTGATTAATTGCGACAGCTCCAAAAGGTGCATCATGGTTTGAGGTGAAAATGGCTTTATTTTACTTGCCCAGTTGTTTGAATGGAAAATGTTTGGGTGGGCATTAATTAATTAGGGAGGATTGGAATTATGCATCGTTTAATTCCATAACTGATAGTACCTATTTCATTTCTTACTTGAAGTTTCAAATCTGCTATTTGCAATAGAGATGATTTAGAAAATGGTGGCAAGAACATTAAGTGAAATTTTTTCTCCTTAAGTTGTGTAATGTTTGCCGACTAAAGCAACATGACCTGATGGTTAGAACACACTGGAATACATTACTTTCTACACAACATATCCAGTTTCATGTTTTCAGCATATGTCGGCACTTTTTGTGGGCTTCTATATTAATTTTAGTTTTTTGGTGCTTTTGAAATTCATGGGCTTCTATAGTATGCCTGATATGAACTTCCTTCATCCCAGTTGGGTCGTCTATCTTTTCAATTCGGGATGTCCCAAAATGGATGCCCATTTTGGAAAGTAAAAGCAAAAAACTTTTTCGTTTTCGAAAACTTCCCTTGCAATTTACAGATCGGTATGAACACAATTAAAAGTGGGGATAATGGGGCAATGTGGTAAATGATTACTCACTTTTTTGTTTGAATTTGAGTGCCTTTAATGCGTGCTTCTTAAAAAGTTGGAACTTCCAAAAGGGGCTAACATTATGGAACACTGTGTATGTTGCTGTCTTTGAATTGGTATTTCAAGCCTAAATATTTAGGATGCAAACAGTATAGAAGCTCATTAGTTGGTCTCGGTTAAACCATTTTATAAATGAGGTCCTTTGACCTTCTTAGTTCATGTTATATCATCCGCATCCTTGTTGCAGGTACAGAGAAAATCGCAATGTCAGCATGGGGGCTGAGAAATGGTTAGATGTTGAACCTTGGAACTCTACCCAAGATTGCTTTAAGGTTTTGAAGTCCCGTGGTTACCGCATCGCTACAGCACACCTTGGAATGGATGCGGTATGGATCAGCTTTACCCATTTATAGTAAATTTCTTCAAAAGCGATTAGAGTTGTGTAGAACTCAACAGCAACTGTGTTTGTCAGTGTTCTTGAGTTGACAACAATTGCTGATCCTAAACTTCATAGTTTCTGACATATAGCTGTTGTCTGTAGTGGTTTAATTTATTTTTGTTTTATGTTAGATTGGTAATAGTTTTCACAATATATGTATGGTACTGATTATTTATTCTTTTGAAGGTTTCGGTGTATGATATGGATTGGTCATGCCCTACAGCAATAGTTGTTGGAAATGAAACTAGGTACTTATTTTGTCTCGTTTCTGTCCACTAGATTTAAATTCGAGGTTAAAGGTCATAAAGCATGATGAAATGTAGAATATGAGTGAGATAATCTACTTTCCCCAAGATAGTCACGGCACTCATTTTCTGATGCATATTGCATCAATTGACATGGTTTTTGCTAAGAGTGTTAATTACTACTACTTTTTTTTTTCCTTTAGATCTTCTCCATTTATTTGATGTAATGATTGGTTGGGTTGTTGGCTTACGATATCACATAGCATCGGTGTTTAGTATTGGCCATGTTATCTCTAGGACTGCAAACAAATCAAATGGAGCAAACTGAGTTGTTCGAGCTCAAATAAAGCTTAACCACTGCTCGGTGCATAAGATATACAGTGGGTTTGATTGTGGAATTTCTTGCTTTAAAAATATAGACCTAGATTTGACGAACAAGGTGTTAGTTTCCCCAAAAGCTAAAAAACGAGAAGAAATGAGATTTGAAAGATAACACTACTTATATGGAGGGGGTGTTCCGCTAACTTGGCTTTTTTGGCTTTTTTATGTGGGCTCGAAAAACGCGTAGCTCTTTGTAGTTTTTTATGTGATATATTGTGAGGGGATGACTTGTCTCGAAAATCGCAAAAAGCTGGCTTTTGGCTTTTTGAGTTAGTGGAATAGAGCCTGAAAATACGATTGGGAAAATAGCAATTTAAAAAATGAAAAGAATAAAGAAAACTCTAGAGGTTGTCCGTTAATTCCGTGGAGCCAACGTACCCCGTTAAATTTGTTACAAGCCTTCTTTTTCATACCAATGATTCATCACTCCTCTTAGTTACAAGATGAAAAATACGGTTAATATGGGTAGAATGTAATAAATAGCACAATATGGAGATAAATAGAAATAGCATCAGGGAAGAAAATGAAGATAAAATAGAAGAGGGCAGTTGGGTTGACTTGGTTTGGTACGTGCATTTCGAAAAAGCTTAATTACGACAAGTGACAACAATAACTTAAAAGTTCTTTGACGAAAGAGCCAACAGATCGTATATTCGTATGTGATAACGTATAAACCATGCAAGGAAACTTACATATGCAGCATCATTCACGAGCTTGTTGAGTATATAATTTGTTAGTCTGAGCGGGAAGCGCCTTGATAATCAGATAATGATTTCAAACACTTTGCTTGAGTTGTGCATGAACAAGTCGATTGGATTGCAACCGTTCTTATCTTTGTTACTTGTGGTCAATCATTTTTCATTTTGCTGCTTGGATGGGGGCATGTTTCAAATCAGCCACTGCTGGGAAATAGCATGTTGCAAGCTTTAAATTGAGTTCTACAATACATGCATGTGGTGCTTTATCCGTTGTATGCAATCCACATGCAGATGCCTACTACAAAGTAGGTTGCATGTGTTTCTGTTCTTTTGATTGCAGAACTTTTCCTGTTTATTGCCCTTGTTTGTTTTTGTTTTTGTTACTGGAAATTTTATTGCTTAACTGTGGATTCCTATAATCTTCTATGCATGGGTTTCTAAATGGGTAGTTCTTGGTTGATATTAGAGGTTTTCAAATTGTAGGGGGATAAGTGATGAGGCTCTGGAGTTATCAGATATGCATTGTAGCATTCCAATGAGTGGTATGGTGGATTCCTTCAACGTTTCAGTCGCTGCGGGGATTCTCATGCACCATGCTGTTTGTGACAGAACAGTCCGACTGGTAAAGAAACTGAGTTGTATTATACTTCCTTTATAGTGCTGTTGTCGTCTCTTTCATTAAGTTTTGGGTTGGGAAAACCTAACTTACACAAATAAAGTTATAGTTCATTAAACCAACTTCCTCTGTACCTTGCACTAAATTCCCGCCTTTGCTTACATTGTTGAATGAAACTTCACCTGCCACAGTTGGATGCCAGATGTTGCCAGTCAAAAGTTATCTAGTGTTGTTTTGGTAACAACGGCAATGAATGACCCAGACTCTGGTCATTTTCTACACTGTTCATTGATTATTGAGATTTTGGGTTAACAGTGCTGTCCGGGCCTTACTTTTACTTTTAGCTATCAGAAAGCCCCCAAATCTAAAGATAAGAAATTTGAGTCCAGCAATTGGCTGGCCAATCTAGAGATAGCACCAGAGACAATTTATATTCACCGATATTCATCTTAGAGGTAGACGGTTGTTCATCGGTGTGCTGCTAGTGATGGTGACGGGGGTTGTTTAGTTGGTTGTGGCATTTGGTATTGATTGATGTTAGCGAGTCGTGGGAATATTGTCATTGAGGTCTAACGAAGGGCATTATTTCTACCTGTAATCCTAGAAGAGGCATTTCTTATACTATTCCCAAACTTCTCAGGCTCTCACTCAAGCTGGTTTTCTTATTAAAAGTTGATCCCTTTCTTTGCGGTTCTCTCATTCTCACTATGAAGTTTAAGGTGTATACATTTCATATTGCCATTTCTGTTTGGCCCCTTTAAAGTATACTCTATGTAAGGATCTACCACGTGGTAGCTCCACAAAGCTAAATCAGTAATCTTCTTTGTATCTTCTACCTTTTTCGTCCCAGGGCAGTTCTTCAGCTGCTATCTTACTTTGAAAGTGTCTTAATCTTTGTGAGAAAATGGAAACCCACTTTAGAAAGCACATTTTCTATTTACTACTGTTGGCTGAAAGCTTATGCACGGGGATAATGGCATTGGATTCTCAACTCATATGAGTATGTTAATGTGGTTTCCCTTCGCTAAAGCAAGTGAGCAACATCTTGTTCGTTCGCATAATTGTATACTGTTGCTTGCACGTGCTTGCAAGTTATCACTTGAAGCTTAGACCTATCAGACTGATGGAGAGCTAGAAATCCTCTGCTGGGCCAAATGATCTTGTTGATAACGATTATGCTCCGAGATCATAAATTTTCAAGCAAACAAAGCTTGGGTCTAGATATTGAGATTTAGATTCTCCTAGTTCATTACATTTTAGAAATTGCTTTCAATTTGTATGTACAAGATTGAATGTTGATATAAGGTGCCTGAATTTAATCTCCCATTGGCTATATGTGCAAATTTTGGACTTCAGTTTTTGATTTATCTAAGAAGGTTCACTTTTCGCTTCCCAAGCCCACCAAAATGGTGCAGTCAAAACTGGGATCCTTTTGGAGGGTCTTCACTGATGAAACACATGGGGTAGGCGGGTGAGAGCGAGGACTTAAACACCATGATCATATGGTGCTGGAATTTCAAGCCCGGGGAAAAGGGTGCAAAGTTGTTTGTATTGAACTCGTAACAGAGTTTCTAATGTTACTTTTGTCAGTGACATGGTTGTTGAGAGATGATTAATGTTGCATGTGTCTCTTATGTTACTTTTGTCAGTGATGTGAGGTAACCTTAGTGTTCAATGTATCTTCATTTGCTTATAAACTTGCTTTCTCTTTTAACTGGTGTATTGTTATTGCGGCAAAGCTAATGGATTTAAGATTTGTGAAGTTAATACTTGATACCTGAATATGCAGAATTTGGGAAATGCAAAATCTATGTAAAGCAGCTCAATTTTGTAGATTGTTGAAATTACACTTCCGAAGCAATGGTAGAATTATAGAATGAAGTACCAGTTCTTTGAATCTGTAATGCATGCACATTTCAGTTTTCTTAATTAGTTTTCCTGTGTTGCACTTTCCTTCACTTTTATTCAGTTCGTGTATGATGTATGAAGAAATAAATATTCAAATTTTCATTTTACAGGGTCGTCATGGAGATCTTACACTGGAAGAGAGCCAAATCCTACTAGCTGAGTTCTCTCTGCGTCACAGCCAGAGCGCAATTAGCATTGTTCATGAGTATGCAAAGAGGAAGGTAGCCAAACCCTTGCCAAAGCTTTGATAGAAACTGTAGCTATTTAACTCTCTGGATGGAGGATCGTTCCAAGCAGTGTCTTCTGGAGATCATACAGGTATCATTTTCTCTGCAATCAGTTCCTTCACCCGTTTTTGTCAAAAACGTCCATAAACCCATTGATTCTTCCTTTATCTTATATTTCCCCAAGCCCCCTCCCCCTGTTTTTTTTTTTTGCTAAGCAAAGAATTTATTAATCTTTGAAAATTCCCTTTGATTAGATACCTTTTTGAATATGTGCATTTTCTCGAGCCAAAAAATTATAGTTGCGTGGATTAAAATTCATAATCGAGTTCTTCTGATTGTTGCAAAAAAAAACTTTAAAAAATTAGCCGTGGTAGTACAATTTTTTGTCTGACGGAATGCACATCTTCAGAAAGGGACCAAAAAGGGTGCGCTAGGTAGAAGAAGCTTACGCCTTCTGAGGAAAATCCATAAGCCTTAATCTCATTAAGAATAAAGTTATCCTAATGCTTTGTTGTTTCGAAGTGGGGTTTCCAGCTTCTCGTTACCCTCGGACAGCTTTTAATAAGATCGAAGCATACACACTTCAGAATTGCTTGAAGCATTGCAAAAAATCTTTGTTTGCCGGTTATGCAGTATGTGATGGCATGTTATTGATCCAAATATCCTTCTACGAATGTTGCTAGTTTTTTTTTTTGACAGCGGATTTGACTTGGCTATGGATTTGGAAGGTCTATTTGAATGGATGCAGCCGCTGAATTGTACAATTTCATGTTCTCCAGTCAATTGGCCAAAAATAGTGTATTTCTGAAACTACAATTGGTTATTTTCCCCTCCATAAGTTGTAATTTAGGCGAGACTTTGGGAAAACCATGCCATCGAGGAAGAGAGTAGGGAGGAAAACTGGCTTGTAAGAATGCTTTGTTCACAGTATCAGCAAATCTTCTGTGATGTTTTATTTTTTCTTCCCCATCATATTGTGTGGCCTCAATCCAGTGAGAGCAACCTTAGTGGTAGGAGCCATCTTTGGAGTGCCAAATGCCATTTTGGCTTGGTACTGTACAATGTTTTTTGGCCATAATTTGGCTAAACTGCTTAGTAGTGTCCATGCCAAATTTGGTTCCGTTCCTCAAATACCCTTCCAACTACCATTTTCTCAATAAACTTTTGAATTTTCAACTAATATTTTATACTGAATAGTTTAAGGGAGCTGATTTTGGGGCTCCCTTTTTTTATGCAGGCACTCCAAAATTTAATGAAGTTACAAAACTACCCTTTTCAAAATATAAAAATTACTGGAGACACTCTATCCCAAAATTATCTCCTCATTTACTTGAGGCACTCCTAACGGAAAATGAACCGCCGTTAACTACAAATTTCAAACAGGTAAGGATCAACACATTACAAAATAACTTTTCACATCAAAAATTAAGCACAAATAAAAACACTAAAAGCAAAAATTAAGCACCAATAATATTATCATCAGCCCATCAATTTCAAGAACCAAAGTAATCACCACAAAAAATGGTGCATACCTAAGACATAATAAGAACCCCAAATCCATGAATGTTTACCAAAGTGTAGGATCTTACGTAATAGCAAAAAAGAAAAAAACAAGTCTTTGCTTCCAAATTCTAATATAAGCAAAGCATCATAAAATAGGACAATTCATCCAAAAAAATATGCCAAATGTCTTGAGTTCGTAATGCTCCAAAAAATTATCTGCCCATTTTCCGTGTTACTTGCAGAACGCTCACCAACCTGAGGCATTAGAAAAGTAAGACAAAAATTAGTATGGAAATCAATTATTTTAATCCTATTCCTTCAAGACAAAGCAAAAGTGCTAATAGCAAACACGGATATAGCTATTGCTTATTTAAAGTAGCACAAGGTAATTGCACAAACAAGTAGACTCACTACTACAAAAAGGCATAAAGATCACGGTCTTTTGGTGTGATCTTTCACTTTTAATCTCAGTCGAAAAACCGTGATCTAACCTAGTGTGATTAAAAGTCTCCATCTTTCAATCACAGTTTTTAGACCGTGATGAAAACTCATAAAAAACAGTGATTAAAACAAAAAAAACTGTGATCTTTGATAATATAACATCTCAGTTTTGCCAAAAAACCGTGATTGTTTATAGAGAAAATATCTCAGTTTTTAGTAAAACAATGATTAAAAAAATAGGAAAAACCGTGATGAAAATATTTTCCTCACTAATATAGGCATAAAAAAATTACCTTACCTTGCAAATCTTGCTTCCATCCAGATTTGATCCTTTGACCTCTTGCATAAGACAACCAACACCTATCCACCCCACCAATTTTGTTTTTCATTAAGTTGTTGAACTATTTAATATATATAATAGTTTTCGTAGGTTTTTCACTTGCTCATATTAGTTTCTTGAAATTAACTATGATTTTTTAGGCTTTATGTATTCTTATAGTTTCCAAGCTTGTTTGAGAAAGTTTAATTTTTGGTTACAATGATTTTTTTTTTTTTTGGTTAAACACATATTCTATGATTTTCTGACAATATATATATTTTTATTTAAAAGCGATATCTCATCTTCCAATTCAGCAAAATTTCCTTTCATCAAAACATCTAAATTTCCTCTTCTCTATCTCAGCGTAATTGTGATCCTCCAACTCAATAATTTTCATCAAATTGAAACTTTTCTCTCCATAAAATTTTACTCCTAATCGTTCTCCAATATCCACCACATTCTGAGCTTTCTTTAACAAGACAGAAAAAATAAGAAAGATCTCATTTTTTGTAAAAGCGTGATTAAAATAAATAAGAGTTAGATTTTTTATCACGGTTAAGTACATAAACCGAGATGAAATATAGTTTTATATCAAAGGATGTGCAAAGAACAAATTAGTCAAATGGCCATTTCCATCCCGTTTCATATCAAAGGTGAAGTCCCCTCGACCTAATTCGTCAAATAATGCTTGAATCATTGTACGACCCGCTAATACTTCTTTTTTGATGGTAGCCTTTGCATTA
>JAXBDA010010081.1:0-11225 GCA_036023075.1 Gaultheria prostrata
ACATAAAAAAGATGGGGGCTTAAATTGATATAATAACAAATACTAAAACATATAAAACAATGGGGACTTAAATTAAGGGGGCTCCAATGTAATTTAGCTTATTAGAGGTACAAAACAATGCAGCACCGGATCTAATTGCAATTTTACCCCATATATTTCAAGTAATAACATATTTACCCCCACGCGTATCCAAAATGTATCCTAGCGTATCCAAAACGTATCCAAGCGTATCCAAAAACGTATCCGAGCGTATCCAAAACGTATCCGAATACCAAAAAATAAATTAAAATTCCGGATACTTTAAAAAACGTATCCGATACGTATCCGGAGCGTATCCGTATCTGATACGCGTACGATACGTGATACGAAGGCCAAAATAGAGTATCCGTGCTTCATAGGTTTCAAAGGTTTGAAATCTATAATCAAACTCTTCTAGGGAAATAGCTTTGAAGATTTGCCCATGAGCAGGACAAATGTTGGAGAACGTTCGTGCAACCAGATTGCAATAGCATGCGGGGTGATTGTTTACACATGGTGGTCGTTATGTCTTAGCGATTGGCATAGTCATACAGGGAATGAAAGGTATTTGGAATGCGCGTTGCACAATGACTCGCAAATTGATTGTATACAAGGATTTTACAATACTAGTACGTCTCATCTCTGGCTCGCACAACAATAAACAAACAAGCATTTATAAGAGGCTATCTGAGAAGCGATGGGCTTCTGACGTCTTGGAAGTGGAGTAATGGACCTTCCAGGTTTCCTCTCTGAGTTACTAAAGGTAGGAGAGGGAGATAATGTTTTGCTCTTAATGTATTGAAATAAGGCAAATTTCAGGTGACATATACTTTTAAGAAGCTTTGGTGGGAAGCACACAGACTTTTATACTTTGTGGGACGGAATGAGGCTCCGTCCAAGGTTTTATTTCAGTACTGGCTCATTGCAAACTGCTTATGATTGATAATCTCATCATGAGGGTGGAAAATTCATGTGAATTGGTTTTCTAATAGCAACATGGAGAAATTGCCAAATCATCATCTAATTCATTATGCAGCGGCCACATATTTATGACCCTCCATCTTAAGCATGTTAGCTCCATCTAGTTGTCTTCTGGGAGTGTCACTGTGTGCATGTTCCCTAGGAGTGTGTTGAAGTTTCTACATGCTTGCAGGGGCACAAGGGTGGCAAGAGCAAGAAAAAGGTATGGTCTCTGGCCTTGATGTGGATAATAGGGGGAGAATGAAGAAAGCCATAGGAATTTTGATACCTTGGAGACCTCATCTTCTACGGGTATAATTTTTCTCCTCCTCATAGTTGGTTCTTAAGTATCATTCACCGGTCTTTGAACTAATTCATTGATTTGGTAAGTATTTCGTGTGATTGATGGATAGGAGTGTTTGCATTACAGTTTTTGTTCCCTCATAGTGTTATTGGTGGAGCACTTTGATGCCTTCGACACATGCATACATGTCTGCTTGTCAAATAGAACATAGAACTATAATACCCAAGCAAACTTCCCTTGCACGTACGGTGAAAAAACAAACCCTTACGCATCTATAGCTATTCATAATGTACAACATTTGACACAATGCAATGTAACTAGATCAATTCACCTTAATGCAAAAAAGCACTGGAAGTAGCTCAAGAAAAGAGGTGGCTCAAATATGAATAGCGTTGTTCTAATAGTGTTGAACAACAAGCTTAGACAGAGGTCCGTTAGCATGCTAAAATGGCAACAGATCACGTATGTATTACTTTATGTTTTCCAAACACTTTTCCTTCCTGTTCCAAACCATCACTCGAAAGAGATTAAATAAGTTACATAAATGCAGGTAAGGAGCGGGAAAAAAAAAAAAAAAGCAAACCATAGAGCATATTTAAGTACCAATGACTCTTATCCAAACTATTACTCCCTCCGTCCCCTAAAGTTGGACACTTTTGGGAGTTCCAACTTTTAAGAGAAAAAAAGTATAATATTATGAAAACTCAAACTTCCAAATATTACCCTTGAAAAGTGTGAAAAGACTTTTGTCTCATGTGCAAAAGTAAGGGTAAAATGGAGAGTTTACCAAGATTTGCTTTTGACTTTTAAAATTGGACAAATTTTATGGGACAAGTAAAAGCATGAAAGTGTCCAACTTTGCGGGACGGAGGGAGTAATACTTACAGTAACATAAGAAATCAGAAATAAACTAAGTAAAGGATTTATAGCTCGCCAACAATGCATTTCTATAGTTCCCTCATGAGGATATTTAATGAATAAGGCTATGTCACACTATTAGATTTTCCAAGTCTATGTCTTATGCTTCAAGTAATCTATTTCCAACCACAGGTCATCATGCCCAAACAATAACCAGTAACGAATATAGTACCTGAAAACCGAATCAGAAGAAAGAATTGCCATATGGGTGTCGCTGCAAGGGTGCCACGAAATCTTTAATGTCCTTATGACATTATCGCCACTGGAATAAATTTGAGAGCCAATTGAAACGGCCCTGTGTACAAATTAATACACAAATGTCAGAATCTGTTAAGTAGCTGACTAATTAAACAAAGGTAAAAGGATAGCAACAGGGTGATCGAGCCGTAAATGTACCCATTAACGGCCCCTAATTTATTATCTTTATGTGCATTTATCGCATTATTTGGAGTTTGATACTCGTTTTCTCTATTTCAGGATTTGCGGAACACGTGACTAATATTTAGAGCTAAAGCACGAAATCGGATTTTATTTGATGTCAAAGCAAAGTGCATGGTCGGCGTAGTCAAAGTCATGAGTCCAATTTATAAGCAACCAAAGAAATTGGATGAAGCCCAGGAGATGAAAACTGCATGCTTAGTGGAGTAAAATATAATTTTGGCGTTAGTTTATTCGAGCCACGAGTATTGGACTGATTTGCAACACGGGCCGTTAATTTATTAGTTCTAGCTGGGCAGCCAACTGTTGGGACAAGTAACTTAGAATCTGGGCCCACTAATGATAATTCAATCATAATTCAATAGGGTTTTGTGCCGGCTTGACTAAGGTCGGTTCATGAGCATTATAAAAGGAGGCAGCAGCAAGAGTAAGAGAGGACTTTTTCCACGCTTTTTCCCACGCATAGCTGCGGATCAGGCTTGGAGGCTGCAAGCATAACAGAGGGTTTCACGGTTTTTGCTGCGCGCAACAAGGTGATCTCGGATCATAGCAGAGTGCTACACGACTGCCGCTGTCCGGAAGCAATCACACGAAGGCTCTGGGGTTTAATTATTCATACTTTTCGTAAGCTTCTAAGTTGTTTCAATGGAGTCTGTTGATTTCATGATTATTAACTTTAACTCCATGAGCAGCTAAATCATTCGACTAGGGTAACGAGGATGCCTCTCCAAGTAATATAATTGTTTAGATTTCTAGGGTTTTATGTTTAACTTTTGATTGTATGACTCGGATAATTCATAATTTTTATGAAGGTTCTTATTTTCCCAATTTTCTTATGGTGTTTATAGTCGCGATATTAAATACCGTCATACAATGGTTCTTAATGTTTCAGGATAGTTTCTGAGATAGATTATACGACGTGAGACGGGTCGTGCCGCCCGTTAAGTCCGGTGAGACTATCCGTGCCGTGTTGAGATAGTCTATACGGAGTACGAATCTTGAGTATATTTTTGGGAATTATCGATAGGATTTGCTACCCTACGGTGGTCTGATTATAAGTTGAATGAAACCCTAGATTTTGCACAATTATGTTATAAGGGGAGGTTGAATCGGAAACCCTAGTCCCTTCTCTCACTTGTTTTCAAACTTCAATCGTTTTTTATTTAATTTTAGCTTAATCAGTAGTTTAATCAAATCCAAACTTCAACTCCTTTTTCAGAATTAAATTAGAAATTAATTGAAAGTATCATAACTTAGCTTTTTACTCCTCGCGGACGATCTCGGTCTTAATCGCTATTCTACGGAGTAGTAGTTAACTCCAAGATTTATAAATTATATTTTTGGTACAAAAACGACATATCACACGGATTAAACTCGTGGAAAGGTAATAGATTTGAATCATCAATCAATATAACCAAAGTGTAATGATTCATTTTGCAAGCTCTATAATCTTGAGTTAGGGGCTTTGGGCCATACCTGCATATACTGGGACCACTGCCGTCTTTTGTTGAAGAACACACATAGAGGTACATGACTGATAGACCATCTGGACCAGCTAGCAATAGAGCTGATCCATTTCTATTGATGGAGATCTTACTAACCACAAACTTGAGTTGCACATCTGCTCGCAGTACCTACAACAATAACTACATCCTCAACTGCACACTTGCAAACTAATACAATACACAAATGCTGAAGCATGAGATGCAAATGTAAATGATTAATTAAAAGCTTAGTGGAAATGTACAAAAGAATCATGTACAAGCAAGCAAGTGAAAAGTTAATCCAAAACGAAAGTTTTCAAAGGAAGGTCTTTCGGGGTTCCAATTTACTAGAAATTCCAGTGGTATAGCTAGTTTGAGAACTCACTAAGCTTTCAACAAAACGAGTCCATACTCAATTCTTGCTGTTGACTTAAGTCTTGCTGTTGATAACAATGATGACTCAAGAAATAAACCTAAGCTTTCAACAAAATGAGTCCATGCTCAATTTTTGCTGTTGATAACAATGATGACTCGAGAAATAAACCGTCCATCCATAGTCTAAAACCAGAAGGAACCAACAAAATGCAAGTTTTGACACGAATAAACAAAATCCCAAACTTCCAAGATCCAAACTCATCCACTTAAGCCATGGGGTTTAAAAGTTAAGCATGTCACTTGTGCATTCATTTGCTCCAGCAGCTCCAAACTTCTTTAAGTAGTGCTTGATTCGGGTGCACACTTTTTTAAGGAGAAGAAGAAACTCATTAGCTACAGGAGCTCGCAAGTTTTGACATGACCATGAAACTTGGGGCATATTTTCGCTGATGTAAACATATGCAGACCGGTGGCACCAGTAAGATTCTAGCGGGGTCAGTCCAGTCTATCCACCAAATTCCATAAAGCATTATACCAAAACATAGAACTTCAAACTACAATTGATTAATGCACCATTTTGAGCTACGGGTACCATGAAAACATATATAAGCTAAATTGTTGGGGTCAACCAAGATACCTTAGTTACCAGCAGCAGCCAGTAACACAAACACCTAAAGAGTGAGAATGTCGAAGTAATGTGCCAGACAAGTTTACATGGTAAAATAAAACGTCATTAAGCTCTAAATTCACGAACCAGGGTTTATATTTCTACAACTGATTACGAGACTGAATCAATTTGGCGTTTAAAAACCTTGAATGCACAACAAATCAAATCAAAAATACCTAAAGACCAACTGATATGCAGGCAACAAAGTTTTCTCCTGCATTAATTTATCTAGCAATACAGGTGAAAGAAGTGTGTCTCGTGATAATTTGTTCAAATGCCAATACTCCCAAATATGCACCTGATAAAGCCCAACAACTAAAGCTGAAAGGGCAATTAGAACCTAGAGCACATAATCCTTCATTAGGATACTTCGCACAGTGCGCTCCCACCCTCAATCCTTACTCTCACTAATTTTAGTAGTTTGGCATATTTTCAAGTGTCTCTTCCCTCCTCGCGCTCACGCATTATGTGACTACTAGAGTGGAGTTTCCATTGCGTGTGTGTGTGTGTGTGTGTGTGTGAGAGAGAGAGAGAGGACCTTAGAGGGGGATGCGGCGAGGACGGAGGCAGGGTCGGGGTCGCCTAAACGAATGGAGATCCGATGAAGGCACTGCTTGTCGGGGTCCCAGAAGTAAAGGCGAGAGGCTCCGTCCCACGCAAGGAGATTCGTCGGCATTCGGAATGTGGAGGAGTTGACGGAGGCGCAGGAAGCGGTGGCGGTGGTGGTGGAGGAGAAAACGGGGTGGTTCTGGAGCGGAAGCCATTCCACATGGTCAAATTCAGGGGTGGATGACGACGATAGGGCTAGTTGCCTCTCGGCTGATTTGGGTTCCGGTGGATCGAAGCTATATTTCATCTCTCTCTCTCTCTCTCTCTCTCTCTCTGCCGCGGACTTGGCTGCTTGAAAATGGCGCTACAAAAGGGACTTCAAAAAGTTTTTCGATTGGCAGCGTGCAGTGCAATGGGCCGTGTTTGGAACTTCTGGAAAGGAGGGGAGAGGAGGAAAAGTAAATAGTAGGAGAAACTCAACGAGAAGATGAAAAAAAAATTCCATCCTATTCTACCACATGAGCAACATGGATTCCCTTGGACGACATCCCATTAAATTGGAATAATACAGAGCAAAACATGGAGAGAATATTCCATCTTATGTTTTACTGGTTTATTTTGTCATCGGTCCGGCTAACCGAAGCCCTGTGGGCTTAGGTTATGAATTACCTTTCTCGTTGATCAATGTTATGAATTACTCTGCAGCATCTATTTTTCTGACCAGAAAATGTTTCAAGATGCTCAAGGCTTGTTCGGTTTGGGTCTCAAGACCCGGTTTATAAATTATTACTCAGTCATTTCTCATATTTCTTACACATCATTACATCTATTTTTAAATATTATTCTCATTTCTCTCTTTATCTCTCTCTAATCATTATACCTAATTTTCAATTATTCATTTTATTTCTCTCTCTCTATTCAAAACTCAAAATCCAAATGTGAAACCCAAACCGAACAAGGTGTCAGTGTTGTCCGTGCATTTCAAATTACAAATCTGCCCTTTTTACTTTGGATGAAAATCTACTGTACCTTTCAAGTTTCAAGTCAAAGCTAACCTTTCACTCCTATGTTCCAAGGATCGAGCCTTTTACGGCACTGATTCAACGATTGAGATCCTATGAATTTTACTCCCTCCGTCCGGATTTATTTATCTCTCATTCTATTGTAACCGGATAAAAAATCTATTATATCTTTAAATTGGTAAATAATTATATGTCAAATATGGATCTTGTTTGATAAATCTCGATTAGTTCTATAAGACAATATTTTTAAAATTACATAAAACATTATAAATTATAAGATATTATCATTTGAAAAGTGGCACGAACTCCTAAAATAAACTAACAAAGTCGAACGGAGGGAGTAAATGATACAGTTATATAGTACGTATATCGAACCGTAAGTATACATGCAACGTATTATTATCGGAAAAATTATAGTGATGGCTCCCTTTTTCTCTCTAATTTTTATGTTGATATTTTTGCTCGTCACTTATGATAAATGTCAAACAAAAATAAATGAACAAATGGACAAATTGAACAGATTCTCTCTCAAAACTAACAAATGTGAAAAAGAATAAAATAAAAACTTAAGTTGGTAGAGGAATAACCACCTACTGCTCCATTATCCACTAGCCTATCTCCATTAACACTAACAATTAAACTGAAAAATGTTGCCGGAAAGTTAGGAGGTTGTTCCGGACAATGTACTTTTTTGCAAATTGTTTTTCACTCTCTACGAGGCAGGTCATTCTTTTACTATATATCAACCCAAAAAAGTTATTTTTTTCAAAAAAGTAAAAAATAAAAGAAGGTTTCTAAAAAAAGATAAGTGTTGAGTGCTTGATCTCATTTTTTAGTTTACAATTCACATTTCTGAATTTTAAATCAGAAAATGCGTGATTTTTGTCAAGCACGTAATTATATCTGATTGAGCTGATTTTTTATAATGTTGTTCGAAAAAATATTTCAAAAGATATAGAAGGCATGAATTAATGAGATGAGCTCACACATCCACTTTATGTACTATTTTTTATGTGTACCAAGAGTCAGGGGCGGAGCTATCCCAGCCCCCTTAATTTCATATTTTGCATGTAATTTTTTTTGGTAATATTCTTTAAAAAATTTAAACAATTATTAAATAATTAAAAAAATAAGAATAATTTTCATTTCGAAAACACTAAATTATGGTGAATGATATCATGTGATAATGATACTGCGTTCGTTGAGTAATATAATAACAACAGTACTCAAGATTAATTTTTACTAATTTATCAAAACCGTCCTATTTGAACTCAAATGACTGGATTTATTCTTGAGATATCATCAAACCAAGATTACTTTCATAATTCGGCCCCCTTTGGATTCAATTTATGGCCTCGGCACTGCCCAGAGTGTGTTTGCACATGAAAAATATGAGGGGGAAGATAGAGCAAACCAACATAAGGCTATTTATGTCATTTGCTCCACCAGTTAGAAAAGCTTTTGAAATGTCTGACTTACATTGATTCACGCAACGAAATGATGTCGCTGACGCGCGCGTGCCTTGCACTACAATGAGCCTACAGGGCTCTTGTTAGCATTCCCCTTTTGTCATTCATCATTCCTAATCTATTACATGGGGAGGGGGGAATGTGACTCAATCCGGGTATGCAGTGTGGGGCATCCAAGAGCTCTACCGCAAGAGCTAGCCACCACTTGCTATGTTTTACAGGTTGAACGACCCATAATAGTAACTTGTTCAAGCTTGTTGTGGAACTTTAATGAGATTTAAAAAATATTTAAGTTTAAAATGTTTATGTGACGAATCGATATTGAACAAGTTCTTTGAATGCGAGCTCGAGCTTAATCAGTGTGATTCTTGTGACATGTTAATTGTATAACAATAGATTTTTATATATAAAGCAAATGAGGCAAAAGTAATTCAAACTATTAGGGAATAATACTATAGGCAAATGTAATTCAAACTATTTTAGGGGTGTTTGAGAGTCTAATTTTCAACTTTCAATTTTAACTTTTTAGTTTTTTGGATTATGGTCAGAATGTATTTTTAATTTGACATGAGTGTTTGTGAGAAAAGTGCAGAATTCATTTTGCAACATGATTAGTGTTTATTTATTTATTATTATTTTTGAACATAGTGTTTGGTAGATATGTGTATAATACATTTTGTAGGTCTTTTTGTTAGTCAAAATGAGAAAAGTGAAAAATGAGAAGTAAAAAAGCTCCTCCAAAACTAGTACTTTTAACTTTTCCTCTCCTTTGATCAAATTGAAGAATGAGTTTTGGGAGAATGACTTTTCCTCTCCTATCCCAAACACCCAATGCCACAAAAACATGAAAATGCAAATGTGAGAAGCAAGAGGCTACTTGCATAATAATTTGTAAAGCGAGGCAGGTAAAAGTAATTTCCAGAACCTCTTGTGAGGTCAGTATAGTTGATAGAAACCTCAGGGAAGGTAAGCATAATTTACCCAAAATTTTACTCCCTTTGCCGAAATATATTTATCAGAATTTTTAACTTAGACGTGTTGCTTAAGTAGTAAAATTAATTTTTTACTTTTTGGTACTTGAAATGCTTGTACTCATGTGTAAAGTACAAATTCTTTAACCACGCAAAAAAATAAGTTTACTGCTTAGGCCAAAATACCCTTATTAGAAAAATATCATCTTGTCATATTTTCCTTTTACTTCTCTTCAAACATTCACTTTTTGCCAATTAGGACAATCTTTTTGAAATCAAACATCATCACTTTTTGCCAATTTCTTTTCAATTAGGATAATCATTTTAAAACAATAAAAAGTGCTAGTACTTGGTAACAAAAATGGGGGCGAAAGGAGTATCATCAGACAACATCAGGACACCAACAAATTGCAAATATGTCATGATTGAGTGGAATTTTCGATACTAATCGATAATAACACCGCCAAAGTAAAAAAGCAAGTTTTTTTGTTCTTTGTTTTGAAAAAAGCTAAAAATAAAAAATAGATTTGTTTGGCCACTTTTTTATGCTTTTTATTTTTCACCTCTCAAATTGTAATTACCTTTTTTTTTTATTTTCTGCTTATTGTAAAATTGTTTCTTTAAGACAAAATTTTAAAAACAAAAGACTTGTTTTTCTAGTTTACAGCTTTACCCTCGAATCGTCTTCATTTCAAGGAAGTCTATTCGATTGGGAAAGCTGACAATCCACGCTTCCCTGTTTCAGTTCGCAACAATGGCGGAGAAATTGGCACCCGAGAAACGTCACAGCTTCTTCCACGGCGGTACGTCATTTTTACCCTCCCTCCCTCCCTCTCTCTCTCTACCCGCTCGATTCTCTCTCGTTTCTTTCTTCAATCTGATTGCTCAGTGCCAGCCTTTTCGGCGCGTAATCCATATCCAAGCCCTAGATTTTGAGAGTCTCGTAAATTTCAGTACTTGATTTCTTTGAAGTTAATGGCGTTGTGCTTGTTGTTTCAGGTCAGAAGGTTTTCGAGTGGGATCAAACACTCGAAGAGATCAACATCTACATCACTCTACCTCCTAACGTACCCACGAAGCTCTTCCACTGCAAGATTCAGTCCAAACACGTCGAAGTTGGCATCAAAGGCAATCCTCCTTATCTCAACGTACGTACCTATCAATTTACACATTTTGTACATATTTTCTACCTTAATTGAGATGAATTTGTAACTTATTTGTGGGTGTCTAATTATTTACTTTCAGCATGATCTCACCAGCCCTGTGAAGACTGATTGTTCCTTTTGGACTATAGGTACACAGTTATATCTCCTGTTATAGAACTTAGTTTTGGTCAAATGTTGCAATTGGGTGTTGGAATATTTAGGTAACGAAGGATGGTAAAGTAAGAGTTTTTTTAATTGTTTTTATTCTTGTGTGGCAGAGGATGATATCATGCACATAACATTACAAAAGAGGGACAAAGGCCAGACATGGGCCTCGCCAATACTGGGACAGGGCCAGCTCGATCCTTATGCAACAGACCTTGAGCAGAAGCGTCTTATGCTTCAGAGATTTCAAGAGGAGGTCAGTCAAATTCTTTGGTAGTGTGATGATGAAATTTTTCGGTGTGTTTATTATTTATTACCTTCATTTTGTTGATATTTGCTTCTAGACTGCCGCAATAAGCTATTCTCGTTACCTACCTTTGCAACGACATGACTAGAGGTGGCAAATGGGCGGGTTTGGGTGGGTTGATATGGGTTATGGGTTAAAATGGGTGGGTTGAATATGAGTCAAAAGTAGACGGGTTGAATATGGGTTGGGCGAATATGGGCCTAGTCATTGTAGAGGGTAGAATTCTGGAATCCGTATGGTACCTCTAAACCTGCAAGACAGAGAACCGTTAGAGTACCTTTGCCCTTCGTGGCAAAGGCCCTCCGGTGCTTAAGTTAGTATCACGTACTAGGAGGAAACCGGAAATCACGCAAAACATGTAAACACGAATTACAGCGTACCTTTCTTCATGGGTATCGTACCTTATTTATAGATGCAGGGTGCTGGTTGTCCA
>JAXBDA010010082.1:0-11222 GCA_036023075.1 Gaultheria prostrata
GAGTAAATATTTTATAACATTATTTTTTATTTTCTATATTTTACTATTTATTTTTAAAATACTACTAAAATTCATTCTTTAATTTTTACTACAATTAATAAGTCCAAAACCGTGCCCGTGCCCACTTCGTGTTGTGTCCGTGTCGTGCCGGCTCAAGCTCGTGCCGTGTCGTGCCCGTGCCAGCAAGGCCCGCTACCGTGTCGTGCCCGGCCTGTTCCTGCTCACTACCGTGCCCGTGTCGTGCCTCGTGCCCCCAACCGTATCGTGCCCGTGCCGTGCATGGTCAAACACGTGTCGTGTCGTGCCCGTGCCGGCATCAGACTCATACCGTGCTGTGTTCGTGCCCGTTAGCCTTACTTCCGTGTCCGTGTCGTGCCCGCTCACTTCCGTGCAAGTGTCGTGCCACGTGCACGGTTATACTATGTCCGTCCCGTGTCGTGTCCGGCCATGACCGTGCTATTTTCATGCCCCGTGCCTCACTGTGTCCGTGTTAAATGGGTCGTGTCCGTGTCGGCACGATCCGTTTGACACCTCTATACCTAAGATACAAAGAGAAAATCTATTATGGCCCAGTTACGTACCGCTGCAACTCATAAAATCCTTTTGACCCCACAACAGTGACTGACCGTGGACCCTGGCTTGAACCAAAGTCATACTATAATATTTTTCTATTGGAAACGAGTCAAACGACGACACAAATTCGTAACGGAATTCCAACCGCTTTTCCTAATTCAACGGAGCATCCAAACCCTAAAGTTACCCTACCATATATAAAGAGAACAGAAAAAAACCAGAGAAGCAATGGCCATGGCATACAAACACCATACCCACGGTGGAGACGAAGAACTGGGGAGATCGGCTGCGGCGGCCCACGCGCAGCAGCCGCGGCGGAAGGGCATCGGGACCCGGGTGTGGCTGGTGGTGTCGGAGTCGGGGAATTCTCACGTGGAGGAGGTCGGAAAGCACTCGATTATGCGCCGGACGGGTTTACCTGCCCGGGACCTCAGGGTCCTCGACCCGGTGCTGTCGTATCCGTCCACAATTCTGGGCAGAGAAAGGGCGATCGTTATCAATTTGGAGCATATCAAGGCGATTGTGACAGCCACTGAAGTTTTGATGGTTAATTCGACTAATCCGCTTGTGGTTCAGTTCGTTGCGGATCTTCGTGACCGGGTTTCTTTCTCTAGAGACACGCCTCATCAGGTAAATGCGCGTCTTCTTCACAATCCTCTTTTCCTTTAGTGTGATCCTAGATTCAATATGTAATCTATGTCAAACTAGACCTTATGTTTTGAGATGTGAAGTGATATGTGAAGTGAGAGGTAAAATCAAACGGAGCCTTAGGTCCTAGCAATTGGAATCGGCTACATATGAAAATCGATATTGATAATTGTTCTTGTGTCATAAGGATCTAACAAGGCCTTTGATGTATTGGTTATCAACTACCTAACGCAAACCCTCCCCTTAAAACGAGCTTGTTCAAAACCAAACAAAGCCTTGAGTCTTCTCATTGACTCTATTGAAGGCCAAATTGATAATGGTTTTTGTGTCATAATGATCTAACGGGGTCTTGTATTTATTGGCTGTCAACCACCTAATATACAATCCTCCTCCTTAAAAACGGGCTTGAGACTGGTTTTGTGGAAGATCCACGTTTAACAACATGATCATGTTAATTTAGGCCTTCCTTTGCCCATTGAATTTTGTAGGAATGGTAGTCCTCATTACTTTTCTGTGTTGCATTCCCTCATCTCTGTTGTTTGTTAGATATCTTCTTACATTCCTTGGACATGATAGAAGCACTGTTGGCTCTTTTCGAGGCCATTTAACAACGTTGGTATACTTGCATGTCTTTGGAATGGTTTTATGTCGGTATTAACAGCACAATTTTGGGAATTCCGATGTCTTATAAAACCATAGGAATTGGGGACCGAAAATAATATCAAATATATGCTCCCTCTAGGCCTCAATTTGTTATTGCCTTCTCGAAAAATGTGCATTTTCTCAGACAAACAAAGTATACTGCAGTGTCATTCAGAAGAGCTCAATTAGATCTTTTATTCGGTAAAAAAATTGTGAAGTCTATGCACGAAGTTATACTTCTTCGCTTGAAAAAGTGCATTTTTTTCAAAAAAGGGACTAACTGAAAGGAATTGAGCGAGTATATACTCTCTCCGTCCCAATTTGTTTGTCCCTTTTGACTTTCTTTTATCCCAATATGTTTGTCCAAAATATAGATTGACGTTTAGATATTCTCTTAATGCTCTCTCTCTCTCTCTCTCTTATGCATTGGAGAGAGTGCCCTCTCATCCAATACCAAAAAGTCAAAGGGTAATTTGGAAATTCGAAGCTTTTCAAAAGTAATCATTTGGTCTCCCTAATAAGTTGGAATGCCAAGAGTGGATAAACAAATTGGGACAGAGGGAGTACCATGTATTGTGGGTTCTGTGTTGGGATAAATTTAGTATTACTCTAGTGACTATTTTGATGCCAATCACCCTTTTCATGATTTGGAGCCTCGCTCCCATTGAGAAAGGAGCCCAATCCTAACTAGGATAAAACATCTTAAGCATATAAGTCCTAAAACAAACAAAAGTAAAATATACCATGCACTTGAATTAATGACAAGATGCTAGAAAATTGTTAACTCACATTTGCTCTAGTACCGAGTATAAACATAAACTTTAGTTATATTAGCGAAAACATCAGTTGCAATTGACACGAATGCCCATTATAGTTTACTTGTATAGTATTTCTACTCTCATAAATAATTTCTAAACTTTCCCCTAGGGAGTCAAACGAGGAGCTTCTATGATCCTTTGCTCCCCCGCCCCTATGCCCCTGCTTGGTGCAGCGAAGGTTTGGTATATGCAGTTCCAGCTGTCATGATATAGAAATGTTGGACAAGTTTTTCCCCTTATGCGTACCTAGAGTCATAGGTACAATCTTTCGCTATCCAATAGCGGCAGCTCTACATAAATGTATCGTGGATCGGTGTCTCAAAAATTTCAAGTCCCGTGTATAGACATTACATTGTTGTTACCATCTTTCTCCATTCTCCCTAATTTTTTTTGTCTTTTTTTTTTGGAATTTTTGTTAGATTCGGATTACATTTCTTGGAATAATCATTCATCTTGACGAACGGAATCTAAAAGTAAAAATTCTAACCAAAAGCAAAAAAAAAAGCTCACTAGAGACGGAGAAAATACCATGTCTTTTTTTTTGTCTTTAGTGTCATCTTGTATGAACTTTTTTCAACTTCGGTCCACATTATTACATTTTTCTGATTCCTCTTGTCTATACGAATGATTAATCCCAAAAAAAAAAAAAAAATCGACGAAAAGCAAAACAAAAAATTACGAAATAAATAAATACTGGAAAAAGTCACTAGACAAAAAGTCGGGAAAATGGGAAGTTTCTTGTATTTTGTAAAGGGTATTACATGCTTTCCTATAAAAAATACTCATCTTTTATGTCAAAATACTAATGGGTCGTTAGATTTGCAGAATGCTGAGAACAACCCAAATAGCATAACAGGGACACCAGTAGCCGCAGGACCAAAGTTGTTACCGTTTGAGTTCAGAGCACTCGAAGCCTGTCTCGAGTCTGCTTGCAGGTGCCTTGAATCTGAAGTAAGTTGCTAGCTATTTTAACCCAACCTTTTCATTCTTTTTTCTTGTTCTCCTTTCTGGGTATACAGCTACTTGATGAGCTGATTGATGAGAAACAATTAGAGAACATAATTGCTGAAGAATCCAATTGGAAGCCTTCAATAACTCTACTGTTTTTCGTTTTTTAAAACTATTGTTTTTTGTTTCTTTTGGTTTGTTTTAAACCAATGGTGATGCAGTGGTAAAGACTCAGCCCAATAACCTCAAGGCCTTGGGTTCGAGTTTGAGCACAGCTACTTTGTGTACTATATGACCAAAGGTTAGGCTTGTCATCAACATTTCCCTTCCTAGACACCCATTAATGGGTACCAATTGGGCGTAGTTGTTTTTGTTTTGGTTTGTCTTGATTTTGTAATAGGATGAAATAGTTTGAATGTTTTGCGGATCCTTTTGAATTCCAGAAGTTAAACAGTCTACTTTTTCTTTACAGTTGTTGCAAAGTATTACTGTGAGTCAGCTGGAATACAATAATTTTCTCTTAATATAGAAAAGAAGCAGAAATGCCGTATCGAAGTTAAGGGACTAGGTTTAGGATACATTTTCTATAACAAAGCATGATATCTTAAAAATGTGTTGTGGGTTGCAGGAAATTTATGGATTTGGACTTTAGGGCTTCAGCCCAGATTGGTGCCGCAGTACACTGATCTAGGATGAGCTGTTAGGTCTTTGGAGTGATTTACGGTGTTCTTGGTTACATCATTATATTCCTTGTAGTGCTTTTCAAACAAACAAAAAAAGAGAATATATGACTTGTAGTTCTCCTGACTTGTACTACAAAACAACAGAAAGCTTTTTTCAGCTTGCAGTAAAACGATATTACTGAACCGTTTTTTTATAATCAACCTCTCCTCCACAAATCCCACAATAAAAGGCACTTTCTTAGAAGCCTTCATAGTCCATGTCAATGAACAGGATTGGACAGAGTCGTATGAATAGCATATGAGGAAGTAGATGTCAAGAGGTGGAATTAAAAGGTTCTAAGATATGTCCATTAGGAAAACCTCATAGTAAACTAAAATTTATTTTGCTTACAAGTATCTCATTTCTTGATCTTCCACTGCAAAATGTGACTGAATGTATGATTGGGTTTATATCAGACTCAAACACTGGAGCAAGAAGCGTATCCGGCATTGGATGAATTGACTTCTAAAATCAGCACACTTAACCTTGAGCGTGTCAGACAGATAAAGAGTCGCCTAGTTGCAATATCTGGTCGTGTTCAAAAGGTAAATGCAAAAAAGTTGTTTGTAATCAGCCATTCAGCACAGAATGGTCTAATTTGAACTGGTGATCCCTTTTGAAATAGAATATATATTCTATGAGTGCAAATTGTTGTTATCCAAAGGAGCTATTGAGAGCTTCTTTGTATAGCAACATAATGCTCTTTCGTTAAATAAATATGGTCGAATCTACTGTGATCTATGTAATGTCCTATGCTATTTCTGTTTAGAACTTGAATTGATATTGTTGTGACTTCTCTCTTCCACTTTGAGCTTCCTTATTGGCTATCATTTCACTTTTCAACAAAACTAAACTAGTCGGTTATCTGGTTTGAAGCTGATTTTTGTGGAATTATGATAACTAACCTCTTATATGCTAGTTTTATTAACTTAATAGCAATGTTTTAAAAACCAGACCGGTGAGCGAATCAGAAAAGTGACCGCCTGGACGGGTCTCCGGTTCAACCACGGTTCAACAGATTTGAACCGTGACATAATAATTACCCTAAAAAATCATAAATAACTGAAATAGTGGTAAAAAAAGATAGAAAACTTAAAAAACCCCTCCTTCTCTAGTATAAAATATGCATGAAATTTTTTGACATGTACGAAATGCTTCAATTATTTTTGGAGGAAGCTAATTAGTATCGTATCGAAAAGACAAGCTAATTAGCATTTTATCAAAAAAAAAAAAAACACATTTTATGGAAAATGATTTTGACCTGTGTAGTGTGTTCACTGGTCCCACAAACTCAATAGAAGTCTCTTCTCTGTCTTCCTTGAATGCAGATGAGGGGCTTAATGGCTGCATTAATTTTTCCAGCTAGCAAGCACTTGGTTTTACAGTTACAAAATTTTTAGATCAACTGATTCGGTTCAAGTGACCCAGTCGCAGTTTTACTGGGTTGGCGGTTCAACCGTGTTTTTCCTCCTGTTTTTGTTAAATGCACCGGTTTTGGAAACTTAACGGTTTTACTAGTGCACCGGACCGGAGCTATGAGCGGTTGGCTGTTCAACTGGTTGAATCGGCTGGTCCGTCCAGGTTTGTAAAACACTGCTTAATACATCTATCATTCTGGAAAGCAAATGAATATGTAGTCAAGCACAAATAATCAAAACTTTGAAGGATAGCATCGTTTTCTTCTGTAGACTGGGTCATGCTAAATTCTACAACTATCAACCATGGAACATTCTGAGACATACTGCATGTACTCGAGTTTTTGATTTATTTTTCAAGCTCTTATCTATATTGTATCCACTTAGTTTCTTGTTGCGAAATTACATCTCCTTTTATGAACTTGCTGACCATTTACCACTTAGCAAAATTTTCTCCTTTTAATCATTTTACTTCTCAGGTGCGTGATGAACTTGAGCATCTGTTAGATGACGACAATGATATGGCCGAAATGTATTTGACAGAGAAGTTAGCAGAACAAACACCATTAAAAGATGAATTATATGATGAGGCCCTAGAGGATGAAGACGAAGGGTGAGTCCTGATGCAGTTAACATGTTTCTAATGGTAGTTATCATTTTACACGCTTAATGTATGTGAGGAATGTAATGAAGTATGATTATTTAGAGGAAAAGATTGATTGTTGCCAATGCGAGTTTATTCCAAGTCAGTATAGTTCAAGGATTTAGAACGCATAGAGCTAAGATTGTGTTATTGCTATTCTTTTTGTTTATTTTGGGTCATAAATAAAATGACACAAAATCCAAGACTCTGGTGGGAGTTTGGCTAGACCTAGATAACTATATCCAAATATCATATTGAGGATTAAGGATGGACCAATGAAGTTTTTAATCAAATGGACCACCAAGTTCATTTTATTTATATAAAATGACAAAATCCAAGACTCTGGTGGGAGTTTGGCTAGACGTAGATAACTATATCCAAATATCATATTGAGGATTAAGGATGGACCAATGAAGTTTTTAATCAAATGGACCACCAAGTTTAGTTTCACCAACACGTCAACTTTTGATGAGTAGATTAGCATTAACAAGTTCTTCAAGCTGGAAAATTTCGCAGGTTTATGATAAAACAATAGCTGCCTGGAGAGGTCTCAAAATGTTGGTGTTATGAATGGTATCTACTCCTATAGCCTACAAATATACCCATGATGTTCAAAATTACGACCGTAACTCAAGGATGATACGATGATTGTTGCAATAGTATATTTAAAGCACAACTTAGGTCGTATAGGAGTTAAATAGTTTACTTTGAGAGGTTTAGAGGATGCTTACTCAAACATTTTGTTCTGCTTCTTTTTTTCTTTTCTTTTCTTTTTTGTGTGTATTTCTGTTAAGCTATTTGTGAATTGTACACTGTATTTCTTTGGTTGAATGTTACTCTGTAGTCTGTATTTATGTTGTTTGCTTAACCAGGCCTGTTACTTCAGCAATAAGGTAAATAAGCAAGTGAACCAAACGGGCCCTATATCCTTGTATTTTTCTGTCAAACTTGTCAACATGGTCAGTATTGAATCTTGTTGTTTATTTTCACTGTGGCAGACATGTGCTACAGTGATGGAGCCTTGGTTATATATAGAATGTGACGTTTACCACCTCTCCGTAGTGTCTATTAAAAATGTTCTGTCTTATAGTACTTTAGTGTTATTTTACATCACAAGACTGGGTTCTTACATCGCTACTGTTTTAACATAACCAGGAATTAGTAGCCAAAATATTGGACTTTGAACTTGATGTAACAACCATATTGCGTGGTTAATGAGCTAATCTTTTTATTGGGTAAAAAGATTGTTGTTTTTTTCTTGCAATATTTAGGACATTTGTTGATCACAGACTTGTGGAAAAATTGTGATTCTTTTGATCATGAAATTTTTCGTCATTGCCATATGATCCACATGCACTTTAATCAATCCGGTTTTTTTTTTTTTTGGTCTTTTGAATAAGATGTTGCTGATAGTTACTGGGACTTTAAACCATCAATTAGAGAATCTATACTAAATTCCAATGGAAACAGGTTTAGATGAGCAGAAAAACCTGCCTCTCCCACCTTGCTTCTCTCTCTTTCATTAAAACACTTCCATATTCCTTTCGTACAGCGCATTTCAGAAAAATACTCTCTTTCGTGGTTGAAGAAATTTTCTCTCCAATGTTAAGGAGATGACTTAAAGCAGTTTTTTTTTTTTTTTGTCATTCGTCATTCCTAATCTATTACATGGGGGAGGGGGCAATGTGACTTGATCCGGGATGCAGTGTGAGACATCCAAGAGGTTTACCGCATGAGCTCTAAAGCAGTTAACTTCAGTTTGTTCAGATGTCCTAGGTTAACACTGACGTGCATGCGGTACTGGCTACTGTTTATTTTGAACATTTTGCACAGCTGTATTCTAATAACTAGCCTCATAGCTAATTGGTGGTTAGGTAATTCTTTATGTTGCTCCAAATCCAGGGGTGAAGAATACAAGTCTCGACAAAGCTCTGAAATTTTTACCGGAGTAAAGCCCAATGTTGAGGAGCTGGAAATGCTTTTAGAGGCCTATTTTGCACAGATAGATGGCATCTCACAGAAACTATACCATGTATGTTCCTCATCATTTCCTCATTTACGAACTGAAATTTGTGTTGGCAATACTGCCAAGTCTATTCTTCGAACTATTTTCACCGAGTATAGGTAATACTCCAAATATATTCAGATCTCTTTTCATATTCCACATAAATATGAAATTGCTAGTCATGACTTGTTATTATGATAAGATGGGTGCCTCTCTCTCTCTCTCATGTGTGTTATGCATCTTAAACTTTGGTGATAACATGTGACTTGTTTTTTGTACTAAGATGAGCGAGTATGTCAATGACACGGAGGACTTCATTAACATCATGCTGGATGAGAAGCAAAACCAGCTTCTACAAATGGGAGTGATGCTCAGTACAGCAAATATGATACTAAATGCAGGAATCGTGGTTGTGGGGTGTTTTGGCATGAACATCGGTATTTCCCTATTTGATGGTAAACCCATACAATTCTGGGAAACTGTTTGCGGCACAGTAGGTGGTTGTGTGACTTTGTATTTGATTGCTGTTGGATGGGGTAAGAAAAAGACACTACTATAGAAAAAGGCATTGGCCAGCCGGTGATATGAGCCCTTTGATGGTTAGTGAGGATTTGAACTCTTCAAACATTAACGTACCGTATTTCCATTCTTCTAATGGCTTTTCAATTTGACACATAGGTAAGCAAACTCTGGATTTGGTGTAAAATTTTGCTTCTAGCCTGGGAGATGCTCAGTGCAGCATTGCACTCATAAGTTGTTCCTGTAATTATGTCTTACACTCAAACCTTTGAATTCTGAACGCAGGCTTCAGCTTCATTTTGAATTTGCTATTTTTCAATTTGAGGGTTAAACCTCGTTATAAATGTGTAACTTGTGCTGGTTAGGCCACAACTTCAGTTTGACAGTGCTACTATTTTTTTGCCGTAGGCCAAACCTTCATGTGGTTGTGTTTATGGTCATCCTCTCTTTGAAAATGTATGTTCAGCAAAAGAAAAAAAAATTGGTTCGACGGTTAGGAGGCCAGTTTACGCACACTTCGACTAATCTCCTCCTAGTGCGGTCAAAGGCAGGCTACCCACGCTATGATTAGGGGATTCACTAGAAATTACTCTCTTACAGTCTCATCCTAAGATTCAAACCCTGGCCAATTGTAGGGATTCATGTTCAGCAAATTAGTGAGGGTGAAATGATAGAAGATGGTACCAATGCCGCAATGCTATATCTTCAGTACTGTTGTTGAAAATCACAAGTCAACAATCTTCAAGTCATTGAGCATATTATAAAGATTATTTTTTTATTGTGCTTTTCATTTCCTTGTCTTTTTTATTTTAATGGGACCAGCTGTTTTTGAATGTTAACTGATGAATGCACATCGTCTTTTATAATGACCTAAAGTGACAACCGTTTTTTTTTTTTCTTGTAAAGAGATAGAAATATATTAAATCAAAATAACCGGCCCAAATCATGGACCAACAAAACAGCTACAATAACAAAAAAGAAAAAGAAAAAGAAAACCACCGACTAAAAAACAACCGGTCTACCAAAAACAAAAAAAATACAAAAAAAGAAGCTAAAAAAAGCTGGAGCTGTCACCACGTTGTCGCCGGCGTCGTCACCGTCATAAATCCGGATCTAGAAATCCCAGATCCGGCTCCTCCCTTTGCCCAAGACTCGGTTTCGGTCACCCATGGATAGAGGAGAGGAGCTCGATCACCACAGAGAGTCACCAGAAACCAAGTGGGTGAAGCAATAAAGGTGAGAAGAGGAGGAGGAGGAGGAGAAGGTGGAAGGGGGCGGTGGGGGAGGGGAGGTGCGGCGGCAGCGGGAGCCTTCTCCCACACCCCTCTCTCTCTCTCTCTCTCTCTCAAACTTCCCTCTGACCCCGAGTAATACAGTTAAGTGACAACTCTTTTAAAACGATCAAAAAGAGAAATCATTTGTTGCTACCTTCATTAAAGTAAAAGAGAACAGAAAGACAAATTCAAGAAAGGAAAAATCTAATAACAAATCCCAATAGACATCCAAGTCTTTTGGGAGGTATATATTTCGTGTTTCCGGACCTAATTTTGACGATCCAAACCGCTCAATATTTTTAAAACATGTTTTTAAGGGCCCCCGCGAGAAATCATAAAAAAACAAATCCCGGAAGGGCTTGATCCGATCAGTTTTTGATAAAAACGCTATATATAACGTTTTAATAGAAAACTGATCGGATCAAGCCCTTCCGGGTATTTTTTTTTATGATTTCTACAGAAGGCCCTTAAAAACACGTTTTAAAAACATTGAGCGGTTTGGATCGTCAAAATTTGATCTGGAAATGGGAGGTCCTTATGGTAAGTTCAATAAGGGGCCCTTATTGGAAGCTCCTTGTATATATAGGGAAAACTTCTAGTCAAGGATTCTTAACTTTTGTTAAGGTCAGGACCTCATATTTCCTGATTGAATTTTGATGATCCAAACCCTCCAATATGTTTAGAATGTGTTTTTTTAAGGGTGCCCGCGAGGAATCATCAAAAAAAATTACTGGAAAGGGCTTCATCCGAGCAGTTTTTCATAATATATATCCTACGGTATGTATGAAAAACTACTCGGATGAAGTCCTTCCTGGTCATTTTTTTTTATGATTCCTCGTGAGAGCCCTTAAAAACATGTTTTAAACACATTGAACGGCTCAGATCATCAAAATTCAATCGGAAAATGTGAGAATGAGAGGGATCTATGACTTTAAACAAAGTCAGGGATCCCTGACTAGAAATGGAACACACACACACACACACACACACACACACACACACACACACACATAT
>JAXBDA010010083.1:0-11218 GCA_036023075.1 Gaultheria prostrata
TAGTGCCTCCCTAAATGGGGGGTTTTTTAGGGAGGCACTATTCATTTTTGTATTTTAGGGAGGGGTTTAGGGAGTTTGTTGGAGTCTAATATTGGGGTTTGGCTCCCTAAAATAGGGATGAGAGCCAATTTAGGGAGTTTGTTGGGCTTGCTCTTATGCTGAATAGCTCAACAAGAAGAATATTTTCGTAAAAAATTAAGAGTAAGATTTTCAAAATAAGTACAAGGTGACTAAAATTATGACCAAAATTAATTTTTAAAAGAAATATCCAACTTTAAAATTTTAGCTCTTTAGCCGGTTTTTTTTTTTTTTGGGTAAATATTAGCCGGGTTAAACGTGCTAAAAGTTGGATATTTCTAAAAAATTGGATTTTCGATCATAAATTTTACTTTTCTGATACTTTTAGTTGAGACGAACCAATGAACAAAATTTGACGCAAATCCAAGAAACGCGATTGTTTTTTTGAATAACAACAAAACCCATAAAAAAAAAACAAGTAACTTTTTGTTTGAACGGCCAGTAAGATTTTCATATTACACTTCAAACTAAAATTTCATCCGATCATGTCGATAATGATATTCGATGCACTTGAGTTGGTACAACAGTATCTTATTCGTGGAGCTCTACGACATAAAAATTTCGAACTCACTTACACAAAACAAACTCCATTTGAAAGGCACAGCAGTCCCAAGCGAAATCGGGTCCCTGTAGTGCTCTCATCTCTACGGTGTGGCATACCCATCCCGGCCATTCATCTTAGCTATTAATAGTTCAGATATGTTTATCAACTCTTATCGGTAATAATTATAATAAGAGTTTACTAATTAAGACTGCTTCTTCAAATCTAAATCATAAATTACAAAGTTGGATGTTTTGGATGAGCGTTACACCGTGTACACGATAGTTGCTCTCGCGTGGTAAGTCTAATTAGCAATTTTTCTTTTCACTGAAAGTGTTTATAAAGTAGTAATTATTTCTGCGAATTTTTTAATTTTTTTAAAAAAATGGAAAATGCTTGTGCACTTACGTCCCACCCTCTCCGGCAGTCGCGGAGACAACGACTCGACGGACGGACACGCGGCAACCCCTCGTTGCATGGACCACAGCCTTTCAGTTAGACGAATAGACTTTCAACACGTGGAGAAACAGAGCGAGCCTGGACCACCCTATGATGTTGACTTGTGGTCCGCCGCCGGCTCAATCAATGGGAACTCTTGAGTAATTGTGCTGTGATCCCATACCACACAAGAATTATGCAATGGTCCCGGATTAGAATTTGGGATATTCGCGGTGACCCAAATCACTATGTTTTCGCAGTGATCGCAATTGTGGGTCATTCATAATCTACAATTGGAATCGAACCGAACAATTTACCAGGAATGTTGAATAAATCGTTAATGTAAACAATCAAATCAATTGAATGTTGGTAATCATATGTTCGGATATCATTTATATAAATGACCAATATCATTTTGAGAATATACTTCAAGACAAATTTGTTCAATTGTACGTCTACCAATCTCTGATGATCATAATTTTTTGTACCCACAATGTGCTCAATATTTCTGAAATAATAAATGGCTTCAATCCCAAATGAAAATTTTAGAATTTGAAATCACTACGCTTATATTATGACTCGGGTCACTACGGGAATCCCTAGTCCCCGGGTTATTCGTCCGCCATTCACAGCCTCACAATTTTGTGAGATCTCAATCACAAGTTGGAGCTTGTAATTACGAATGGACCGAAGGCCGGATGAGTCCAAGCAAATATTATATCAATCTTTTAATTTTTTAATGATGAAAGCAATAATTTTTTGTTAAAAACTTTAAAATTACATCCAATATATTTTTTGAAATATTTTATAACCCTTTCCAAACACTTGATCTATAATTTAGATGATATTGTTTTGTTATTTTATAACTTGATGAAATTATATACGGTAATATTTTATATTATTTTAAAAATTTGTATTGATAAAACTTGATTTTGCCCAATTTTTGTCCTATGTTCGCCATTCAAAGTTCAAATTCTATGTCCGTCCCTGCTCGTGATATTATGTGATTTTGAATTGGTTCCGGACTCACTAATTAGTCCAAATCACCACGTCATCTTCGCGCTTAGTGAATTAAACTCAACTTTCTATGTCATTATCCGAAGATTTATTTTTGAAGAAAACACAATTATTGCAATTGAAACTTTAATTTTCAAAAATAAGTTTCAACTTTTTTTAATAGTTAGTTTAACTCAATAAAGAATGGAGAAAAATAAATTGGACAGAGATTTGCTCATGTGCCTTTTAAAATGGATAAACTAGAATTAGTTAGGATGTCACAAATAAATAAAGGACAAATAAATTAAGACGTAAGTTTTGACATGTCTAAAATTACATCCTTCTGTTCCTGTTTTGCTTTTAATCATATCCTCCTTTTAAGTAAATTTTCTTTCTTGTGTCTTTTTCTTTGTTTGTAGAGCTGTTAATAATGTTGCTCATACTGTAGCTAGTAAGGGTTTATTTGGGATGGGGTATGATCATTTACGAAGACTCCGTTTGAGAGTCTCTTTTTTGATTTTTTGGTTTCTCTTTTTTAGTTTATGGGTGTTTGACAGCCAAGGGGAGAATGAGTTTTCCCAAAAACTGTTTCTCCATTTTTAGGGATAGAGAGAAGAAAGCAAAAAGAGGTTCACACCTCCTTTTCAACTTCTACTTATGGATTTCTCCCATCTCTCTCTCACAAAATGCATTCTGCACATTTCTCCCAAACACTCATCCCAGATTCAAAAGTCATTCTGACCATAATCCAAAAAATCAAAAAGCCAAAAAGTTAAAAATGAAAAGCTGAAAAGTAGATTCTCAAACACCCTCGAAGTCCCCCCTGTTTGGCTTCTTCATCCCTTATCAAGGGATGGAGCGTCCTTTTGCTATACTGATTATTTGATTATTAATAACATTTGTTATCGTTTAGACAAAAAAAGAGTAAATTTTCTACCGTTCTAGTGTTTTCTGACTGTTACCGACTAAAAGGCAAAATTAGGAAGAAAGAAACTAGAAACTAAAATTCCACAACTATTTTTTCCAATGTAAGGTTTTTTTATATAAATAATTCTCTACTCAATTACAAATTAAGAAATATTTTTTTGACCAAAGCTATTTTTTTTAAAACAAAATTAAAAGATAATTGCAAAAGTTTTCATATTTATCTAGGTTATTTCTAGAAGTCGGGTTTCAATTCAGTTGTTTTTTTTTAACCGAAAGATATGAGTGCTTCTGTTGGCCAGTGGGGACCTAATTAGTGGATTTTGCTGTATGGATGGCAAAGGAGCAAGGACTATGGTCCCCTATATACCAGGGTATCGTTTGCTGTCTGGCCTTCTGCCAATGCCGTCAGCCATACGGCACTGCTTCGCCTAATCGCCTGCAACAATATACTACCTCCGTCGTACAATACGGGGATTCTCTCTTTTTTACCAGTATTTGATAGCCGGATGTATGGTCAGCTTGCGCGCGCATTTCGATTAATTTTGAGACTATGGATATAGTGATCGGGCATAATTTTTCAGTGGCCTCAGGAAATGATAATCGAACTTGAGATCAGATGAAAGTAAACTCCTAAGTTTGAAGGCAAATCTCTTTGCCAAACCAATTACAATGGAAAAAAGTAGTAGAACTTTCTAACAGTAAGATGGGAAGTTTGACATGTTTTGATGGTTGTTTTTATTTTTAAGAAATAAGACATTTTTTTTGAGACATCCTAAAATAGAAAAAGGATACCGAAAACCAATAGTGATAAATGTACAACAAAAGTGTCCAACTCCGCTCAGTGTGGGCTCCACACACCATGTGAGTGTGTTGGAGCCAAGTTGGACACTTTTTTAGTGTGAGCTCCACACACCATGTGAATGTGTTAGAACCTAGTTGGACACTTTTGTTGTACATGTATCACTATTGGAAACCTAAAATGGGATAGAGCGATAAGTAAAGGAGAAGGAAACAGAAGGCCATTCATAGTCGAGGAGTGTTTGGAAGCCTCTCTTTTTTGTCTTTTTCATTTTGCAATTTGTATTTTTGACCTTTTGGATTGGGGTCAAAATGTTAGTACTATTTTGGATATATGTGCAATATAGATTTTACAACGTGAGTTGTGTTTGAGAGATATGGATAGAGGCCTTTTCAGAATTCATTGGGATGTTTACAAATTTTGATTTAGCCCCAACAGATATCGGCTTTTAACTATAGTTTTTTGGAGGATTTGTAAAGTTATTATTTAATTTTTTTTTAAAGAGTAATGAGGGATTTGAGTCAGGACTCGAAACGGGCAATAATAAAGAGAAAACATTCTTTCCATTGCCGGCGGAAACAAATATTTCCTCCAAATTAATCACAGCAATCCAGCATAATAGTACACAATCACATGGACCGCTGTGATTGATTTGGAGAAAATATTTATTTCCACCGCCGGCGGAAATAACTTATTCACAATAATAAATTGACTGACTGTCGAACGGAACTCTAGAAACATACAATAGGATTCCCACAAAGCTCATCGAAAACATAAATCATGCCAAAAAGTTATCTTAATATTATGATAAACATATTTTCCTTGCAAAAGTTCAGTTTTGATCAATTGTTGCAATCTTAATTTTTTTAAGATACTCCTATTTATTCAAAAATCACAACAGACCATTTCCGATTAACATGATTTTTAAAGCGATTAAAGTCCATGCCGATTTCTAGAAATAAATACAATAATTTTTTTTTGGATTATTTAAAGAGAACAAGAAAAGACCTCACAAAGCAGCCAAAATTATCGATCACTACGTCAAGAAACCCGTCAGGTAAAAGAGGTCCTGATTTACCGGAAGCAACTCCATTTGATTTTCTACGCAATTGACCATGATTCGATTTTTGAGATTTGGCCACAAGGAAGAAGTTTCTTGTGAATTTCTTAATCAGACGTGGATGACCTACCTTAGCTAGAGTCCTACACCAAAAAGAAAATTAGTCGAGGTGTACGTAGACTGAGCCGGACACACCTGACCATCGAAAAAAAGAGAAGAAGCTCCATTTGCTTTTCTTTTCTACGGATCCAACATACATTCTGGTCAGTTCAGTTCAAGAAAAAAAACCATACATTCAGGTCAATTTTTCTAGAGTTAAAT
This sequence comes from Gaultheria prostrata, assembly GCA_036023075.1. NCBI lineage: Eukaryota > Viridiplantae > Streptophyta > Magnoliopsida > Ericales > Ericaceae > Gaultheria > Gaultheria prostrata. The sequence goes on from JAXBDA010010083.1 coordinate 5,161, forward strand.
TAACAGATACATATTTCTTGCACTAATTTTTTTTTTTTTAAAAAAATCCTATTTCTCGCACTTACCATCTCAGTACGGCGAGTGATTACCAATTTTAAATCATTTCTATCCCTTGCTTGTCTCATCTTCGACACAGCAACACGTAAGCATAAAATATGGAGTAACCTATAATAAAATAGTAACAATGATTTTCTTCTTCTATTTTTAATAAAAATTTATCTATGCTTAGCGGTTATCGCATGGTTCTCCAAGACTCCAACAAACAAGACCCGAGCCTCGGTAGAGTCATTTGGGGTTTAAGGCTATGCATAGCTTCTAGACCCCTCTGAACTAACTCACTAACTCCTCCATTAACCCCCCACTGATGTATATCGAATGACAAAAAAAAGAAAAGGGATTTGCATACATAATTTTTTTTTATGACCAAGGGGCAATTTCCGCATATCACGACTAATTATAGGAGACCAATCCCACTGTTTACTAGCAGTGCCCCGTTTAAAAGGAAAAACAAAGCTTTATATGGACCGACAAAAAATGAATTTATAGCATCTGATATATTTGAGACCTTAAAAGAAAGCAAACCAATAAGGTCTCAAGCATTGACCACCGGATCACCAATAGACCCCAACATTTCTTTTCTTTTTTTCGATTTAGACCCAACATGTGTTATTTTTATCCAAAATTGTTGTTATAACTTCTCAGTCTATCCCGTTGTCCATGAGATTGAGATGTCCTATATTCGTTGTCACATATGTAATGTTAGGAAGAAGATCTTATAAGGGCTTTCTTACATAACTTATGTTAGAGATTTTTCGTTCAAGATTGAATTTCGACGATCCGAGACGATCCGAACCGTTAGATACGTTTAAAACATGTTTTTAAGGTCCAACACGAGGATTCGTAAAAAATAAATACCCGGAAGGGCTTGATCCGAGCATTTTTCGATAAAAAAACGTATATGAAAACACATTCTAAATGCATCTAACTGTTCGGATCGTCGAAATTCAATCTCGAACGAAAAATCTCTTACATAAGCTATGTAAGAGAGCCTTTATAAGATCCTCCTCCTGTAATGTTATACTAACTTACAATAGTATTTATTTCCATAGAACTAAAAAAATTGTTATAACTTATATCTTGTAATTACATAATTTTAGTTTCAAATAATGGCAAAATTTCTTCACGTTTGCTGTGGTTTCTTATTACTTTTTGGTATATATGACTCCGTCAAGAATCGCGGGAGTAACTATAGATTAATTAAGAGGAATTTTTTATAAAACTTGTTCCTATCGACTGAACAAATAATTATTCATGATTTCGTAGCTTTAAATTCGAAAAATATGATGGTAAAACTTCATCCAATTGTAGATATATAATATTTTCCTTCATATTTTTATATGGGGATTAGATTAGAATCTAATGTAGATTGTATGAATCACATGTTTAATTAATTAATACAATTTCCCCCTTTTGTTAAACAAAACGTGTCCTTCGGAGTTTAGGGCAACACCCAACAAACACCAAACCAATGTGGGGCACATTTGTATTAGCTTTTATACCCAACTTTGATCATGCAGTGTCAAATGTTTGGATTCATTTCGATCCTTCTATTTCAATGAAAAGTGTTCCGATGAATTGGACTAATTTCTCCAACATTCACATGTTTGCGTGAGGTGAGGTGGCCCCATAGATAAATCGCTCTGCGATCTTGAAATGGTAAGCCCCGAGGTAAGTCGGTTAACCACTGCAACGACCTCTTGAGTATGGATTTATTTCCAACCGGGGCATGTGTAAAAGATACTAAAATTAATTAATCACTGGGAAGTCAAAAACCATCATAGGTTTTGAATTGAGCATGATCTATTAAAGTCATCTACTAGCCATTTGATCGGTACATCCTCATATTGATTTAGGACATTTGTATCCATCTTTACAAACGATGAGACAACTTTTTGACAGATACCTACAATACTTTCTTTCTATTTAATCCGGTAATTGAAGGCCGGTTTGGTTATGATTCTTTATGGAGTATTTGTTATCTTAAGGTCCGATTGAATGGGTATTATTATAGGCCCGAATGACTAATTCCGGACCGACACCTCATATATGGTTTAGGATAATTTTGCACAGGGGTATTGTTGTTTATGACCCGTTAGATTTAATATCCCATAGGGGTGCTATTATTGTGCTGATTATGGACTGTCTAGACCCTATTCATAAATAATACCTCATCCAATACCTTCCAATCCACCTTAGACCTTCTAATTTATCTTTATCCCCATAGTTCAACTACAAAACAAACAAAGTACTATTTTATGCCACCTTAATCCCAAAATCTTTCAAACCAAGTATTATTTTATCTGTCTTTCATAAATGCCACATCAATGTGGGTCCACCCTCAATAAATTATACCTCTACTATCTTATGCGTTACAAATTTTATCCACTCAAAACTCATCTCTCATCCAATTGAGTCATTATTTGTTCATCTAGACACTCAAATGCTCGAAGTCTCGAACTTGATGCCATGGGCTTCGTTCAGACAAATGGCAATATTTGATCAATGTAATGCACGTGGTGGCTAGCTCATGCGATAGAGCTTTTGGATGTCCCACACTGCATCCCGGGATCAACTCCCATTCCCCCCTCTCCAATGTTACTTGCTAGCTCATGCGGTATGTTCTAGGGTTATACTCGCCAAGCGTGGTTGATGTCGTTGTTGTTTGAGCGTAATTGTACGTTTGTAGTACATGTTTTGAGTTTTGACATAGGTGTTTGCCTAGCTAATCTGATCTAGCATATATTTCTCAATTCTCATTATGTTAGCAAACGTACACTTTGACTTGACAAAAAGAATTCACAAATTCAAAAATACACATTACCAATTCTGTATATAATCGTCGTTTGTTGTAATGCCTAAAGTACACATTTATATTAGCCTCAAATTGTCAACTCATCTAAGAAAGTTGTGCCATTAGATTAAAAACTACTAGCATGCAATCTAGTATTCGAGTCCTTCTATTTTTGATTGGCAAAAGGTATTCATTAATCTTTGAAAAGGAAGACACAGATTTAATGGATCAAGGGCACACCAGAAAAAACGTCACCCAAGACCGAGAAAAAAGAAAGGCAAGACGCCAACTATGAAAGAGAGAACAAAAGAAAAGAAAGAAAAAACGCCCCAACCCAAAACAATCGAGAAGTTCCAAGCCACGAAACCTCATAGAGAGACACCAACAAAGACAAAAAGAAACATACCCACCCAAAATACCCCTGCAAGATATCTCAAAACCAAACAACCAAATAGACAAAACCAAACAAAAACCACAACACCCTCACACCAAACAAGGATTCAGAGATTAAAATTCCAAAGAGAGAGAAGCGCCATCATCCAAATCTTCACAATCCTTGGCAAGGATCCGAATTTTTTTCTCGCTGGTTAGAAATTCATCATAGATTACACTCCTTTGGTTTTTTTTGGGGTTTTTTTTTTGTTTTGTTTTTTTATTCTATACACAGCGTCTCTCGAAATCAATACTACCTTTTTATTGCAAATTTCTGTCTTTATTTCTAGAAAATAAATTTCAGTATAATCAGTTATAATGTTCCAAAATCATCATCATATATTTGATCCGAACAAAATGTTCAAACTCCTTTTGGCACATGCCCAAGCCTAAAATCCATCCTTGTGGTTCCAAACCAAGCAAGGGAAAGCTTGGCCTTTTCTTTCCCCACCTTTAGAAATAGTGCAGAAAATGGACAAACAGTTGCAATCACAAGCTTTTGCATTGCCAATTTCGGTGTACCTAGATTGATTGAATTGCTCAAAGACCTAAAATTTCAAATGCAGCTACATTGAGCTGTCTAATTCAACTATGCGCGTGATCAAGGGACTGTCCCACAAGCGACATGACCGCCTTATTCTTTACGACAACTTTTATTTTTCTTTTGTACTGACATGACGAACATACAGTTTTTAACGTGCGCTTACCACGAGCACGATTGTTTCAATTGATGAAATGATTCTAAAATGAAGAATCATTTCATTTTTGAATAATTAGAAGGAGAATCAATAATGCAATTACGAAACGGAGTTACGTCATCTACTCAGTATCTGTATTCTCTATTACAAATATCTGCTCAAAACGACGCACAACTTGGAATAGGGTATTTCTTATAATTTGGAAAGATGCTCAAGGGCCTTGGAACACATTTTTAGGTTCAAAAGACAACATTGAAATGTGAATGTATCTTAAAATTTAATTTTTATTTTTTTTACTAAATGTATTTGAGGGGGAAAGATTTCTCTACGACTTGGTTGAATTTGTCCCCTTGAATACTAGCATTTAGAGTCCCCCCCCCCCCCCCCCCAATTTTTATCCAATGTTCTCCAATGGACCACAAAAGCACTTTTGGAAGATATCTTTCATGGACCACAAAAACACTATAATAATATGCCCTCTCGATGTGCCCAACTTACCCGAGAAAATAAAAAGTACTCCAACAAAACAAATTCACAGTCAACAATTATAGAAGGGGTCGGGTGTCTAGTCTTTATTCAAAAAAAAAAAAAATTGTTAGTTTTGCGTTAATTTTTTGTGGATTATTGGTTCGTCTCGACGAGAGCAATCTAAAGAGTAAAAAATTATTAACCAACCTAAATTTTTATGAATAAAGGGTTGTTCTCCAATAAAATTTATGAAGATTTGATAAAATCAAACCCTTGATTTTATCCATTCGTGAAAAGATTTCATAAAATCTCACATTTTAACCCGTCCAATAGATTTTATGAAGATTTGATAAAATCAAACCCTTAATTTTATCCTTCGTGAAAAGATTTCATAAAATCTCACATTTTTGCATTTCCATTGGAGAACAAACCTTAAAGACAAAAATAATCCAGGAATGTGAATTATTGGATTATTTTTGTTTTTAGTGAACTTTTTTAAAATTTTGAATAATAATTTTTGACTTTTTAGATTTCTCTTGTCGAAATGAACCAATAATCTACAAAAAAAATCAACGCAAAACTAACAAATATAATTTTTTTTGAGTAAAGAAAAATATAATTCATTTGGATTAATGTTTGTCCAAAGAACTTGGATAAAGTACATTTCAAAAAAAAGAAAAAAACAAGAAGAAAAGGAAGAGATAAAGTTAACATTGTTAGTTCTAATTAGTGAGGTTTGAACACCAATCAAATGCATGAGAGCACATGATGCCTATCACTCAACTTGTTACATTTAATTTGAGTTCTACAGAATCTTACGATTAATAAAATCCTGTATAATGTTGACGATTGTTTATCTTGCGATTAACAAACTCTGCACATTGTAGTCGTCTTCGCTCCCCTTGCATATGGAGATTGATTGACGAAACTTGAACCATGCCACATGATCTGGGCGAGTAAATAAAATTAGCGTGCAAATTGTAGACAAATAAAATCCATGTTGCGATGCTCTAAATGAGGATTGAAAGTTTGCCAACAAAATTACAAATCAGACATCGGTAGTCACACAATTTTTACATACTTGTTTTGAAATTCATTCTCTAAACTATACTAGTCGTTAAATTTTGCTAGATAAACATGTTTTGCTGAATATACATGTTTCGATGTTTACCCAGTATATAAGCCCTACAAGTAAAAATTAAGAATCTTAATGTGTAACTCAAGCGGTAATAAGGATGAACTGTAAATTCAGACATTATGAGTTTGAAATTTGGCAACAGCTCAGGACCAAATCTCAAGAGCTTCTCTTATAAATTCTCTAGTCTCGACGTTATCCGCATGGATGGCTTGCATTTGAACAAACCGGAAAGGAAATTTAGTCGAAGTGTGCGTAAGTTGCCTTGCAAACCCTGACCGTCACAAGAAAGAGTAAAAACTAAGACCACTCTTTAAAGTTTGCCTTAAATTCTTGAAAGGACTTTTTGAACTTTCAAGATTTGAGAGCTCACCGGGACAAGTAAAAAGGGTACAACCTAATGTAGGTGACATGATGGATCGGGAAAAAGGCAAATCCGAAAGAGAGAGAGAGAGAGAGAGAGAGAGGGGGGGG
>JAXBDA010010084.1:0-11216 GCA_036023075.1 Gaultheria prostrata
AAAGAAATAAATAAAAAGGAAACATTAAACTAGGAAATCAATTGCTCTAAGATGCCTAATCTCCTAATTCGAAGAATCCTAACAAAATATAGAAATAAACATTCCTAACTACATTAAAACAAACTAGAAAAGTAAAATTTTGATTAAAATAAAACACACCTTCTAAAATACTAATTTCAAATAATAAAATAAAATTCCTATATTTGTAAAATACTTCCAATATTGTTCTGCATCAGTTTAACTTTTTATTGACGGGGGTATTCTACGGATGCGAAATAGTCGGGACTAAATGTAGTGTTATAGCTTCAAGGGAAAGAGAGTAGTGAAAATTTTGACTATAGATCTAACCTTCTTTTTTTAAGATAACCTTTGGCGTACATATAGATTCATGAGTCTAGGGATGGCAACGGGTAGAGTATAGATCGGGGACTCTATTCGACACTCGATTCTCAATTGGGAATTTCTTCCCCATCCCCACCTCCATATCCAAAAGGGATAGAGGACAATCCACCATACCCGCCTCCCATTGGGGATCGGGTATATTCGGGTAAATCCATATCCAAACTATTTGGACCAACCAGAACGATAAGATCTAAATAAAAATAATTTATTATGTCCTATGATAAGAAAACCAAGAATCACTAGACTGTGTATTGTTTCTTGCAAGGCAACAAAGCACAGTTCTTGCAAGGCAACAAAGCACAGAAAGAACATTCAATTTATTTGGACAAGAGTGACAAAGTTTGTGTCATCAAAACGATTGTGCCTATGTTGTAATGTGGCAAATCGGTTGTTAGTTAAGTTATAAAAGTAAACGTGTGACTAGACTTTCCCTTCCTTCAATAAAAGAAAAAAGAAAAAAAAAAAAAGACTTTCCCTTCCTTGAATAGGATGATAACATCTCACGCTTCAAGTATCATTCTGTATTCTATCCTTCATTTTGTTTGAAGGACTTAATTGGTGTTTGTCACTCTAGCTCCATGCATGTGGAGATTCCGTATCTAGAGCTCATAAACTTCAATGTCGAACCCGGCCGGGCCTACAAACTATAGAAATTCATTGAATAATTACAAATTTAAAATACTGTATACGAAGATAAGTGCAGTAATCGATTCATTTAATTACAAATTTGAAAGTTTCTAAAATAAAAGGAAAGATTACATGAGGCAACAACGAAGTAAGAAGCATACTAGTTTCTCCTCTCAATTTTGAGCTGTTTTTTAATAGTAACAGCCACGGGGAAAAAATGAACAAACTTTTTGTAACATGGAACAATAAAACCTAAATATTAGACGCCCATTTTCCGGTTTCTGTAATATTCTTATGATCTTTTGTTATTCATTTGCGAAAGAACTTCCAAATCTCTCTGTCAGTCACCTCTTTGACTAAGTGAGCTCCAAAAATGCCTTCCTCATCCATCAAAGTTCTCAGGTGCCGAGTTGCGCTGTTGAAGCCAACATAAGTCCTTTTTGTGGCCAAGAATACTACTCCATAGGGTGGCCTCAAGCACTGGAGATCCAAAAAGCCAGAGGCAAAAATTAATCAACATGAATAAGAATGAGAGACGTAAAGCTTATGAACATATGCCGTAACAATAATACAGTAGGAAATTGCAGACAGAAAGACGGAGTAGTAATAACATTTACAATAACCAAATCGAACTTTTTGCTTTTTTTCTTCTCACAATCTGTACAAGGGGAGAGGGAAAGTGGAAGTTGCACCTCGCAACAGCAAGACTTGAACCCAGTTGCTAGTTAATACATTGAAATGAGGTTAGGAAAGAAAAATCCACAACAAAATCGATACCCGTCTTAATGATGGTAACTAAAAAGTAACAAGTTACCAACTCACCAAGAAAAACTTCTTACCCAAAAAAAACTCACCAAGAAAAACTCAGTTCCTCAAAACACCTAATCCAACATCCACATATCCCAGTTAAAAAAAAAAAAACATCCACATAATCAAAATTCAAAACGGACGACAGAAATGGAGACCACACAAGATGGAACATTTCTACATCAACTGGCATCCAATGTTCACAATTGCATTAGGAAAAAATCCACAGAAGATTAAGTGCGCACCCAGTTTACACCACTGAAATTCATCTTTTTAGCTGTTAGATTATCATGAACTTTTCTACATGCCTGCAAATTAATTTGCATCTCCATCCACGTAAAAAGGCTAGAAATGATTACTATTTAGGTAATTTGAGCAGCTTCTCAAATACCATCAGAATTAGAGGATCCAAGTATCAAATTTTGGGGTACAGTACGTAGAGCATGGGAATTGTGGAGATAGAGCAAGGGTCCATCTATAATAGCAAATTTCAAATGATTCACGATATATCTCCATAGTTTGAATTTCTGGAAACATAGGGTGACAGGGACAGCAAATATGTTTATTATCAATGTTGCTTTTAAGATGTATAATCACAGATGAATTAAAAAGGGACACAGAGAAAATCGACTGACCTTTTTGATGAGAGCGTATAGCTTCTTCAAAGAGCTCAACGAGTACGGAGTCTCCGTCATCAAAATAACATCATAACCGCCTTCTTCCCCCTGCTCCGTTTCACTTGCCCTCTCCCATGCCCTGCTTCTCGACAATTTCCTCGATCTCCTTGAGGAAGAAGATCCATGCCCTACAATACTCCCATCTTGGCTACTACAAGCATCCATGAAATCCTCTTCAGAAAAGCTGAGGCTTGTTGCCGTTGGAACATCAAATCCAGTATCGCTCCTCACTGCTGACAATACCGTGGGGAGTTCTTCCCAATCCCCGGCGTAGAAATGAACCGCTGGGGTCAGACTTTGCCTCGACGGAGTCAAAAGGGGGCTCTCTGGCTGCCGGATTTGCCTGTCTCGAGCCTGCTCGAGATTGGCCAGTACATTAGGGATGGTTGTGCATCTTATAGTTTCCGCATTCAGGTCTTGGAAGTGCACTGTAGCTGCTCCCTGTAATGGATTGCTACCAGATGAATTAGAACAAATTTTTTCTTTGATCAATGAATTATAACAAGTTGAACTCGTCTTAAATATGTTGTAGTAGATATGGATACTACCGGAGCATTCTTAAAGTAAATGGGAGCAACCTTAAAGTAAATGAGTCAGCTTGACGTAGTACAATCTAGGCCACCGACAACATTTTTGAAAAATACTGAAGGCTCATAACTAAAACAAACATTAAGGTAGTGTTTGGCTTGCAGCCTTGCAGGAACGAATTCAGGAATGAATGAATGAATGAATGGTTTATGTTTGACCTCCCAATGGACTGAACATTCACCTAAACTGAGTGATGATTCCATTTGCAATGTACATACTGTGATTTTTCAGCAAACCAAGTCAGAATGAACAATCCATTCCAGCATCATTCCAATTAACCACACATACCATAAAAGCACAAGCCTTCATCATGCTACCATTTAGGAATTACAGAAAAGCGGATAAGACTTGTATAGGATACAAACATGCCCAGTCTATTATCCATAATGTTTCTCTGGGAGCAAAAGATTTGGTACAGACCTAACCTTTTGCATATTACTCACATATCTTCATGCATGAAACCATGGCCTCGAGGTTAGTTGACTGAGTTTTGGCCATATAACCAGTGGCCCCCTCTTAAAATTTTATCAGTTTACTAGTCCGGATTGGTTATCAACTCTTTTCTTACCTACTTGATTCAAGTGCAGCTACCAAGGAAAATACCATCAATATAAGTGCTTCAAAATTTTCGTGAAGTGGATTTTGTACAAAAGCTGGAAACACAATAACAGCAGGGGAACCACATGGTACAAAAGTCAGGATCCACTTCCAGCAACAGTCCACCTTAACTGGCTAAATGATGAAGCCGTTCGAAAACAAAAAAAAACTCGCTAAACGACGAAGTTCAAACTCTGTGAACCTTGTGTAATTCTTTTAGAAAAATGGCCAGAATACCGTAAGACATTAGTAGAAGAAACGTATAATACCGTCTGAACCTCCTTACGCCGGTTCTAGTAGCACAAAGTATAGAAACTTGACTATGCTAGTTTAGATTAAGAACAAAACTAAAATAGAGCATGGCAAGACATGACAATTGATGATATACCTTCAGGCAAGCAAAGATTCCTGGGAGTCCATAGCTGCAACCAAGCTGAAAGAATCACAAAAAGAGGACAAAATAAATATCCAAATCAATTCTGAACTTCAAATTTTGTATAATCAAATAGCATATAACTTCAACTACAAGGAAAAGATTAGAGACAATACAGAGGCAGTAACTTCAAAGAACCAACAAGGCAAGTGCAAGTTCAAAGTGTAGTCTAGTAGCCTGTTTAAACAACTTGAATCAATTCAAAAAGATCTAGAAGGATACTGGGCTCCTGAAGTGCATATTTGGAATCAGAGGCAACATGAATGCACAAGGACGTCCCTTAATGTTTTACACACTTCAGTTTTGAAGTGAATCAATATATCGGCCACAACATTCTAAATCTCTCTATCCCTTCACTCAAGTCTGTTATTGTTCTACGCAAGAAACTTTTTTTTTTTAAAACATCAGAACTGGGTTTTATGTAAGAAACTAACAGCGAAAAAAATGTATAAAAGAACAATTAGACTAGAGACTATGGACCAAGGTTCTGAATCCCGTACCGGCTAGGATATAGGTTTTTCTATTGGTACGGTATGGTACCGGTACCGGGTACCGTTTCGAATTTAGTGGTACTATAGACACACACCCCCACACATGTATATATATATGAAAAAATATTCCAAATCCAACAAAGAAATAAAAAAACAGGAACAAAAACCAGTACCGAGTACCTAATAACAAAACAAAAATCTTCTCTCTACATTAATAACAGTATCACACTTTTATTTTATATATCTATTTGTAATTAACTCCCATAAGTTACAACCACCAAAAGTTAATTTTAGGGTCAGTCAGCTAACCCATAACCATTTCAAATGCCAATACAAAAGGGTAATTTAGTCATTGGTTGTTTTAGGTTTCTCACAACTAAAAGGTTTCTTCTTCAGCTGCAGCTTTCCAATTTCCCTTAATTTCTGCTGCTGGGTGACATTCTGCAGGTCTCTCGACTTCTCTCTCTCTCGACTTCGCAGATCGAACAGGATGGCTCTCTCTCTCTCTCTCTCTCTCTCTGGCTGCGATCTGATTGTAAAACGCCGGTCATCGTCCATTCAAAATGTTACCGGACGGAATCGAGTATACCACCATCTCGCCCAATATTAGCCGGAATTTCTGGTAACCGCCGGTATCAGAGCCGGGACGGTATTGGAGGTGGAAGTTACTGGTTTCACCCAAATCCGGTACGTACCGGCCGGTACGGAACGAGATTAATAACCTTGCTATAGACTCACAAATGAACTACAGGAAAAAGAGGTCAAGTATGACATACATGATTGTAGGGTACACAAATGCAACATGACAGCACTGTAGCACTGTCAATCAGTAGCAGATTCAAAATTAAATCTTTTGGACTTAGATATACATTTAGATTAGAATACCTCAAGTACCCTTTTGCCTCTAAAGCTCAATTGTCCATCACGTATCTCATGCTTAAGGACATTAACAAGATCAATTGAGCTGTCCCAAGTTTTTACCGGTCCTGCACGAAAACCATATTAAGTCCTATATGGAAAATCTAGTGAAGAAATCATTTGACAATTCCAATCTTTAGGCTTGAATTACATCCTTCTGATAGCAGAAAACACAAACTTCACTTCGATGGCTACTGTACTGGGAAGCGACGTACTAACCATCGGGTTTTGAAGATATCATTTCGGAGCCAGCAAAACCAATAATATCAGCAACACTAATTCTTCCCTGCACGAGAAAGGAATTGGCATCATCTAGTATAATCCTTACTCTGTGCCACAAAAAGCATAAGGCTCAAATGAAAGCTATAGCTTTTCAATTACGTTCCAACCTAAAATAGAAAACAGTTTGTACAACGGAATGTCTCTAACCTAGTTTTAACTAAAATAACCCAAATTCCAATCGTAGAGTCATTAAGCTCTAAACCAAACAAGAAGCATGAACAAACTCAGACTCTTGTTCCTAATTTCCTATGGTTCCTAGAGTGCATGCATAACACTTAATTTTAGACTAGCCCATTGAAAAAGCCAAAAGAGTTTTGCATAATAAACTTTGTACTGAACAAAGTGAGTTTTAAAAGAGCTTAAAAATGATAACGCCTGATCAAAAGTATGTTCCCTTGTCTTATTCTGATATTGGTCATCCACAAAGATAGGGTTTAATCTACTCAACAGAAACACCATGACTCTACTCTATCTCATCATCTCCCCCACCCACCTCCCAGCCGAGGGGAATGAAAGGAAAAAAAGAAGGCAATGATATAGAATTCCACCATATCTTTCCATTTACAGGCAGAAATTTCATTTTCAAATTTTCTTTCGACAAGCCAGACACATCCTAATTCCTAACATAATCAAACACCGACATCCTGTCAACATAATAAAAAAATACTGCACAAGATGTTTAATCTTACTATGTTGTCCTAATTGGCAAATGGTTACTATGGTTACTGAATCTCAATTTTCATAGAAAACTCACTAGTAGCTTTTGTACCTACAAAAATGATATATGTGCCAACCAGCAGAAATCACTTGTCTAGTATTTAAAGTACCTTGAACACGTTTAGGCCTTGCAAGTCTACACTGTCCCCTGCATACTTGTAAGGGTGAGCCATCTGCGCAAAGGGAAATGACAACATCTTTAATTTTAAGGTCCTAAAAATAAATGGGATCTAAAATGTGTTGTGATGATGACAAGAGCATCAAGTCTCAAAGCTGCGAACAATGTAGAAATACATGTTATCATGTATACCTTCGATGGGAGAATCTCGACAGCTGGTGAAGGGAGATGCACATCTCTCTCGCACGCAGTCAACATGCTGTGACTTGCCCGGTCTTGAGGTACCAAGCCTGGCAAGCACTGAGCAATCAGCGATGGTGTACGCATTGTATCCTGGTCCTAGGCTTCAATCCTCCCTATAGACACCTACAAGGAGTTTGTATAAATAGTTGCAGAAGAAAAAATACTACCAACACTCAAGGTTACAAGAGCCAAGTCATTTTTTCGAATGTAGTCACATTTCAACACTATACAAATCAGATTATCAGGACCTAGAACAGAAATTAATCATTGTCATTTGTCACTAGACAAGTACCAACACTTCACATGTATAGGACGTATCAATGCACAAGGCAGGTTCTTACAAAGGGTTTGGGAGAGGTAGAAAATAAGAAGGAAAAAAACTGGTATGGAACCACTGGATTTTTTGACTGTAATGTCTATGTTTTCTTGGTTTCTAGTTTTCTGTTCTTAGTTAGCCAGGGAATTTTTTCTGATGCGAGAACTTTATTTACCTAAGAAAGAAAAGAAAATAGGCTACCTTACCCAGTTACCCCACTTTTGTAGAGGAGTTCTTGTGTTCGAACCCATCCATAGAACTAGAGTTGGATATGCCTGACAACACTTGCCATTTGTGACCGGCCATGATGGTTTCTCCTACTGCTGTTGTACGAGTTCGAGTCACAGAAATAGGTCTCTTCACAAAAGTGCAAGTACTGCTGCCTACCTACTAGGCTTCTACTAATAAGGAAAGCTCACAAATAAACAAAACAAACCTGACAAGAATTAAACATATGTAGCTGTAACTACTGTTACAAGTGCTCAACCTAAGTTTTAGCCTTTTAGGCCGTGTTTGAATCCCCAATTTCACAAAGGAGAAGGAAATAGAAAATGGTAAGGAAGGAAAATGTAAAGGATTCTAAATTCATGCTCTTCTTTGGTTGATAGGTGAACGAGAAAGAAATGAAGAATAATGGTTTGTTAGAATTTTCTTCCCTCTTTCCTTTTCTCTTTTTTATCCCTATTTTCTCTTCCTGCCAAGCATGAGAAGGTACTGGAAATCCATTCCCATTTCCTTCCAAAAAATCTGGAATCCAGGCACAGCCTTAAGGAAACCACCAAATTCTTCGCACACAGAAGTTAAAATTAAATCTAGAACACACTGCTCATAACGTCAACATAAGACCACGTTCTCATAAGCTTGTGGGCAAAGTCGATTTCAATGAGTGCTCGAAAATACTGTTCCAAAACCCAAAATAAAACATAACAAGTAAACCAAAATAATCCACTAAATAGTTTTGCAGAATTGCATCTAGTGTTCATCACAAGTTTGAAATGTCATCAACCAAAAATATCTTCAATTGCATCTAGGACAATGGCCATTGGCCACGTTATGAGGCCATTGCATTTGGGAATCACTGATCAATTGACAGGGGCAGATAAAGCACTTCCAACTTAACCCACAATTACAAAGTAGTACAAGATTATAGCAAAAGAAATGCAACCCTTGATGTGATTTGAACCAAGGACAAAACAACAGAAACTAAACAATAAAAATAACAAAGGAACAATGAAAATAATAAGGGCACACAAAGGAAACGCAATAGGCAAATCTTTAATTACATCCATAAGGAAAACCCAGAAAATATTTAAGTCATATTAGCATCGAAAACATTCACATGAACTCATATGAACAAAGAACTAGAAACATACCACAAAACAATGGCAGCAATTGATCACCGTAGCGAAAGATGAATAATACAAGTGGACGGAAGAGGCAGTTTATATTGACCCAAAATCAAAGCTCAAATATCATGTAATTGCAGAGAAGAAGAGATCCGTGCAGGACTGGCTACTCAAGTCAAAGGAAAACAGATGGGAAGCAGCTGCGAGAGAGAGGAGAGAGAAACTTCGCTTCACACTTGCAAACTGTTACAATCAAATTACAATAATGCTCTTCACTTCATCGGTAATATCACTACTGACCCCGAAGGGAGCTTCAATTTGCACCCGCTGGAAAACTTAAATTGGTTGTGTTTGGTTTGTGTTTTGAGTTTTGGTTTTTGTAATGATTAGAGGAAGAAGTAGGGATAATAATTAAAAAATAGGGATTAGTGATTAGAGAGAGATAGAGAGAAAAATAAAAATAATATTTAAAAATATGGGTAATAATTGAGAAAATCGGGTTTTGAAAACCCAATGGTTGTGTTTGGTTTGGATTTTGATTTTTGTAATGATTAGAGGGAAAAGTAGGAATAATAATCAAAAAATAGGGATTTGTGATTAGAGAGAAATAGAGAGAAAAATGAAAATAATATTTAAAAATAAGGCTAATAATTGAGAAAACCGGATCTTGAAAACCCAAAACGAACGAAGCCAAAATGAATAAGGCCCAGTGCACCCGATCCGGATTAATGAACTCAAAATAGTACTAGATGTATATTCGAAACAAGTCAGTTACCGATACGACTGTTTCAAAATAGTACTAAATGATAGTTCCACTCTTTCTTTCTTATTATTTTTCAAATCAAAAAATGGAGTACTTTCATGTATAATTTTCTAAATTTTTTTGCACCGAATTAAAGTACTAATCAAATTCAGAAAATTATATATAGAAGTACTTCATTTTTTTATTTGAAAAATGCCACGACTTTTCGTAGTGGACTATTTTGATTTTATATGTAATGTTTAGATATTGGACAGTTGAACTCTTGTATGCATTTTGATAAGGAATTTGTGAACAGAATTATCAAAGGAAAGGAAAATAGTTTGTTAAACGATTTTCATTTAACTGTAAATTCTCTACCCAAAAAAAAAAACCACGTCACAAATGTATGATCCAAACTCATCCGTAAAATAAAAGGAAATGAAAAAAGAGAAAATTTGGGTAACAAAAGAGAAACTAATATGCTTTGTTATTTTTTTTACCCCTACTTTAATTAGAAAAAGTAAAAGGAAAGGAGCGTGAACTTATCTCCCATGCCTCTATCCGGGGACTCTGTCATCCTTTAAGGGATGGCAAGCTCTGCTAACATCGATCTTGGCCGTCCAAATGTGTTTTGGGCAGCTTAGATTTTACGGGAGTTAAAATACTCAAAATATCCTTCGACACCCCTCAAATCTGAGCCATCCAAAATATATTTGGATGACTGAGATCGGATCTGTCATCCCTAAGTGACAGCAGAGTGAGTTGCTAAATATTAGGAGAGTACATCCACTTGATTAGAGAGCTATTTATAAATATTTATTGATTTAACAAACGTTTTTTTTATTTGTTTTTGAGCAGTCAAGGGGGTAAGGGCTAGTTTGCGGACATTTTGACTAAATCTTTTACTCAATCTAGTCAAAGCCAGACTATTCACGCTATATGAAAATGATTTTGTGAGAGTTTTCAAAAGTGCTAAAAGAGTTGGCCTTGTTTCCCTTGACTTTTTACACGTTTTGGTTTTTGTCTTTATTCAAAAAAAAATTTCATTTGTTTAGTTTTGTGTCAAACATTTTAAGTTCCGTGATTCGTCTTGATTAGAAGAATCGAAAAAATATAAAATTATAACTGAAAAATTGAAAAGGTATAAAATTGTGACCAAACCTCAAACAAATACAAAACCCAAAAGTGCGAAAAGTTTAAAAAGTCACATAATTAAGTTCGGTCTTGCTACAGGGCTTCCATTAAGCACATGAAAAGACAAAAAAAAAACACATCTTCCAATACACTTTTTACACTTCCCAATAAATTTCATTCAGTTTTATACATTTTTCACAAACTCAAATACAATTTTTAAACCTCAACAGGGCTTCTCCTTAAGGTTTGTTAAGGTTTAAAAAGTGTATTGGAGTGTGTGAAAAGTGTATAAACTAAATAAAAGTTTATTGGAAAGTGTAAAAAGTGTATTGGAAGATATGTTTTTTATTATTTTTTCATGTGCTTAATGGAAGCCTTGTGTGGGCTTTCATTAGCAAGACCGTGAATTATATATTGGATACTACAAATAATCAAGGGTCCTTAATTAGTGATCCTATTCATTTTCAATAGGATCAGTAGTAGGGATGGTCCTCATGTGTGGAAGGAGTGTATTGATTCTGGTGGTGGCTATGGCCTTTGGGGTTTTTCAGGTTTCATTGTTCCACCTTTTTTTCAGTATTTCGCTGGATTTTCTTTTGCCTTGACCTTCCACTTATGCATGGTCTTGGCTTTCTTTAGCCTCGATGTACCCTGCTTGACCAATTTCGTGTGGCAAAATTAAGGACGTCCCAAGCGTAGGACTTAGGGACCGGTGTAGCACTTTACCGGTAAGACCGGGTATATCGAATCCACAGGGAAGGTGTGAACGTGTGCGAGA
>JAXBDA010010085.1:0-10000 GCA_036023075.1 Gaultheria prostrata
CAAAGAAGAAAAGTAAAAAAATTTGGAGTGCCTAAAGTAAAATTGAAACTTGCAAAAGGGTAGTTTTGGAAAACAACTGTAGCTTGGAGCCCCTCCATCAATTTTTGGAGTGCTATTATCAATTTCCTATAATAATACTCACTAACTTTTTAAAAAGGAATCTACTTTTAAGGGCAAAATAGGAAATGTACCCACTAACTTTTCAAAACACACACTTATTAAGGGACAACCCAAAATGGAAATGTACACACTATAAAAGGGATGGAGGGAGTATATACTAGCTACAGATCTAGCCTATTCCTCATTAGTAATTACTAATAGGATAGATCTAAAATTTCTACACTCAAGAACGTAACTCTGATAATGTCTGGGTGGAGGACACGGTTTTACTTAAAAATATGGTTCAAACTTATTTTAAGAATTTGTTCCTTCGCAATTCGGGTTTTGATATATAGTAGTAGCTAGGTTATAAGCTTCGATTTCTAGTACAGAGATTTGGAATTTTGTTCAAAACATCAATCTCTACAAGGCCCCTGGACCCGATGGAATTCAAGTTGTTTTCTATCATAATTTCTGGGATATTGTTGGCAAGGATGTCTGTGATTTTGTCAAAAATTGTTTCGAGCTGGCTTCTATACCGAAAGATGTTAATAAAACTCTTATTGTACTTAACCCTAAGGTTGATAATCCCGATTCCCTGAGGCTTTTTAGACCTATCAACTTGTGCAATGTCCTCTACAAAATGATTCCCAATATTCTTGTTAATAGAGTCAGGCCTTTGTTGCACAAGATTGTTAGCCCCCTTCCAAAGTAGTTTCATCCCGGATAGATCCATTAATGACAATGTTATTATAACCCAAGAGATTCTTCATACTCTTAGATGAAAAAGGGGAGAAAAGGTGGCGTGGTTTTCAAAATTGATTTGGAAAAGGCCTAATGACAAAGTGTCTTGGAGTTTTCTAAAAAAAACAATTAGACTTTTCAATTTTAATGAAAAATGGATTTCCTTAATCATGGATTGTGTGTCGAATGTTTCTACTTCTGTTTTGTGGAATGGGGAAACTTTTGAAGAGTTTACCCTAGCAGAGGTCTTAGACAAGATGACCCCCTATCTCCCTATCCTTTTGTCCTATGTATGGAAAAACTATTCCTCCTCATCAATGCCAAGGCCGATGAAGGTAAGTGGAAATGAATAAAAGTCTCTAGCAATTCTGCTCCTCCAACTCACTTATTTTTTGCAGATGACTTAATATTGTTTGGTCAAGATAGCTTTGATGCTTGTAAAGCTATTATGGAAGTGTAAAGTGTTGAATAATTTCCTTGAGATCTCGGGCCAAACTGTTATTTTGAACAAGTTCAAGTTTTTGAGCATAACTGTATTTATTTCCTGCCACCTTAAATATTGTTCTAGAATCGCTAGCTTAAGGTTTGGGTAGGGTAATTTGCAGGGGCGTTTTCGCTCACGGTGTTGCACTTGTGTAACCCTGGCATAATACCATGATGTTGTCTGGCGACTCGGACGTATTATGCCAGATTATAGATATAGACAGAAGAAATTCTATAGCTTGAGAGCTTGCGGAGCTAAGCAGGACGCTGCTGAGGCTAATGAATGTGCCAAAGATTAGAGGAAACCCTAAGTTTGATCCTGTTTTGTAGTTTGTATTGACAAGGAGAATTATGTAATTTCCGAGGTGGAATCTTTTGTAAGACTTATTTATTATTTATGTAATAAATATAACGTTCCCAAAAATCAGGAGCGTTACAAGTGGTATCAGAGCCATAGGTTCAACTCTCGGTCATGGGTAATTGGGTAGACACCAAGCTTAGCATTATTGGTATGCCCACAGTGGGCCTTGAGTGGCTCCGCCACTGCATCCACTCACCCATAGAGAAAAACATCCATCCACGTAATGCAAATAACACTCACCCATCCACAAAAGAATATAACAAACCCAAAAGCGGAAAGACAAAGGATCAATCATCATGCTTTTTTTTTTTTCTTTTTTGAAACCAGTCAAGAGATTCTCATTCAAAGCCCGAAGGCAAAAGATTACATCACAGACCACAGGAATGAACCAAAACTACTAACATCTGACATGAGTACGGCTACAAGCACTGCCCGGCTGACCGACTCCAGACACATCTGCCGAGGCAGACCAATACTACGTGCCGGCACAGAGTCCTGTCACAATGTAGTAGTAGAGAATCCCAACGGAAAACCCAGCTCAAACCAAAACATAAAGCACAGATGCAATCTGAAAACACTCCACGCAGGGAGGTAATACGGCACCCAAGCGGGACAAACAACCACCTAAACGGGGCAAAGAGGAGCCTGAATATTAGCCTCTTAATCATTCTCGGGTTTCATTATTGTAATTTTGCTTTAAACCTCCTCATCATCTCCGATATAATCAACAGCCACGATTTTATTTATCGACCAAATTAAGGTGTTATCCTCATTTAGACGAATCCTGAATTATTTTAATTTATTGGCTTAACTTACATACTCTGGTCCAATTTCATCTCATCCTTTGAGCGCTTTATATTAGTATGGCTGAGAATGACCTCGATGATCCACCAGTACCATGAGTCTTGAATCATTTCAATTGTAATGTTTTAATTCATGCACTTATTTTTATTTTTGGTAAGACTTTTTTTTATGTTGACAGCTTCATCATGATGATGCTGTAGGAGTTAAATATATCTCATAACTTGTTTTATTTAGTTTATCTACAACATTTTCGTATTCTCCAAAAACAATTACGAAAAAAGTATATATGAATTATTTATTGAAAAAAATATTTTTTTTAAGTCTTCGTTTTGTGAACCAGACAAATATTTTGGGACGGAAGTAGTATTTAAAACTATCGATTTGTTATCTATATGAGTCTACGATGGAGTAAATTCGGAAAAAAACGATGAAATTTGTTTACAAATTCAAATTAAATGCTTTAGAAAGAAACTATAAAGGATCAGCGCCAGCATAGTAGTCATTTTCCACAAAAGTTCTGAAGGTGTAAACAGGCCAGTTGGTGGTGATGGATTGATTGGTATGTCGATTAGGTTCAGTTTATTGCAATTGGAGAATTTTATATATTGAGTTAAAAGTATGGTTTTATTTATCATGCAGGAAAAATACTATTGCAGTGTGGCCAACCAGACCAAATTTGTCGAATCAGGAGAACAATTGTCCCTACCCTACACCGTTGGTTGTACGTATTCCATATATTATTTTTTAAGCTTTTGAACACTGGGAAGCAAAAACTAGTATTGGCATTGCTATTTTGATACCAGAGGGTGAACCTACTCTAAGAGCTTGTTTGGATGGAGGATGAGGAGGGATATTATTTTTTAGCACAGATGACTAATTCCGGACCCACTTCTCATTCTTGGTTTGGGAAGCTTTGGGAGGGGTGGATGAGTTATCTTTCCTCCATAATTTATCCCCCTCCGGCCTCCCCCCTCACTGATTAGTAACCACCTCACCCTGTTACTAACTTTCACCTCTGTTGACTCTCTGTAACATCCCCCATTCCAAAATCCAAATTTGTTCACCCTCACCTAATGTATAATGAGGATGAACGAAATTCTCACTCTGATTGGTTGAAATGGAATGAGGTCTACCACAAATGGTGTGGATCTCACCACAAAGTGATGTCATGTTTGCCAAAAAGTGTATTGATTCCATGGATCCCACACTATTTCAACCAATCGGGGTGAGTGTTTATAAAATAAATAAATCAAGTACTATTGAATACCCCCTCCATAAATGTCACATTATGTGGGTCTACCCTCCATAAATAATACAACATACTATCTTATCCATCCTTACTATTTTATCCATAAAAACTCATCCCGCATCTAATCGGACCGTAATAATAGAGAAAAAAGGCAGTAGGAAATCGTACATTTTTTGTCATACGATATACATCAGCGGAGGTTAGTAGGGAAGTTAGCTAGTGGGTTAAACAACCAAATGAGGTTTGATGTCTCTCCATAGACTCGAACCCAAGATATCTCTCTTGATAGCCAAGAGGTACAATCAGATAGACTATAAGCGAGAGGACATCCTACCTATGTCGTCCAATTTCATTTGTTTTTATCTTTATTATATAATAATTACATCATCAAAATTTGGTAACGTGGAATGTGGTACTGTGCCCTACTTTATAGGAGACAGCAGGATATCTATGTGAAACACGATTCTTGTTTTATTGTTTTTGTGAACCACCTTTTTTTTTTTTTTTTCTTTTCATTTTTTGTGAACCACGTTTTGGTCGTCCTTATTGTCTTTAATTTTCAAAACATATGGGGTAACGTTGTTCAACAAGTCAATGATATTGTAAACGCTGTCAGTCTTCCACAGAGCCAAGAAATTCTGCGTGAAGAATTATTGTACCAGACGCGTTATTGGGGTCTTTATGATTTTGATGATGACAACAACGAAACTCGTAATGTGGAACCCATTTTAATGATAAGATCTTTTTTTTTTTCGGCAAAAATTATTGAATAAAATGATAACTCGAGAAGGATACATGGAGGAAAAAAAGAAAAAGAAAAATTGATACATAATTCAAAGTGTTTAAAGTTTAAACCCACAACAGAAAATAAACACCCAACAAAGAGTTGAATGAAAGAGGCGAAAGTAGCCAAAAACTGAGAAGTTATCCCACATTCAAGCCAATCTTCAGCAAGCTTCCATGAATCCACGGCAAAGCTTCCATGATATAATTTTGTTGATCAAAAAGAAAAAAAAAACTTCCATGATATAAGCGTTTCTTTAATTTCTTACATGATACACCCGAAAAGCTTTCAACATTGGACGGTAGTTTTGAAATAGTTACAATGACAAACTAATTCGGAGAATTGATTTTCGCACTTTTCATTTACGATCTCATGCACATATTTTTTTTACATTGTTTATTACTTTCTCAGTCTCAAATTTCTTGTCCATTTTACTATTCACAACACCTCAAAAAAATGTTTATATTTTCAAATTAATTTATAATGTTGTATATATGAAATATAGATCTCGTTTGATAGTTCTCGATAAGTTATATTAAACAAAATTTTCAAAATTGTAAAAAAACAGTATAGATTGAAAGATAGGTAATTGAAAAATGGCACGCCTACACATATATGGACAAGAAATTCGGGAAGAAGGGACTACTTGCTACAAAATAATGACACTCAGACACTGCCCTTTTTTTTTAATGCAAAACTGATGTGGATGTTTGTAAAGTACACTTAACAAATGAAAATAAAATCTGTTCTTTTAGAACGAATTCCTAACTAGAATCAAAATCCTGTTTCTATTTATAGTCAGATTAATAATACCCAAGGAATGAAAGCATCAAAGTTGATTACCCCCGAAAATTGAAAATTTAGTACTAAAAAAGAGAGGTGATTTCCCAATTTTTTTTTCCTAAAAAGACTAAAATTGTGTAAAAATAGTTGATGCATATGGAGAGATATGATCTGTCTTGAAATTCATATTTAGACATATTTGAATTTTGAGAATTTTAATTAGGCATCCTGTATCAAAAATATCATTATGATTCCATCCTATGAAGTTTGAATACTTATGATTTCATCCTAGAAATGGATAATCGGACCATTGTGCCCTTTTTAGTTATATCTTTCTTAATTAGTTGTACATATAATTATTTATAGTAACCTAAATATTGGGATTCATCACATCCTAATCAATTCCATAACTAATGCATATATACATATGTTAATTACTAGATACGTTGAATATGTAAAGAGGGTATATGTATATATTTCCTAATTGAAGGCTACACGTTTCATATTCCCTTAATTAAAGGGTTTAGTTATCCTTTTCATGGATACTACCATATTTGACTTTTCATTTTGATTTCTTGAGGGGTTCATGGAAGATCAGTTTTTTCTAGCCATCAATTACTCTAATCTTCTTCTGCTTGTTAAGTGGGAACCAATCCAAGCATCTCTTCGAAATTCAAATGCACCCTCTGCGGTGAATAACCACCGCGACGCGACGGTGCTTGCATCTGCACAATTCACCAATCTGTACGGCCTCCAAATATTGGGAGAAGGAATCGAAGACGATTTGAGCTACGTGACAATGAATTCACAATGCAAGCAAGCGATTTTGGAAGCAACTATTGGAAATCCCCGGCTCCAGATCATGAACAACCTTTTCATTTTTCTCATCAAAATTACAGCCTATTTCTCTATTTTGGATGTTCTCGTTTTTTATTATTGAGGTATGATTGGATAGAAATTTTTTTTGTCGTATTATTAATGAGATTTTGATTCCAGGTTTTATGGAATATTTACACACCATTTTGATTCTAGGTTTCATGGAATATCATAATAGTTCATGATATACAGTACTGAACATGGTTTGTTTGTTTACCATGTTAGCTTATTCGTACATTGAATATGGTGTATTAGTGTATAGAGTTGATTCTAGGTTTCATGGTGTATTCGTTACTCATGATTTTTCAAACAGTATTAGTCATGGTTAATTTGATTGCCATATTTTTCACGTTTTGGCTTGTGTTGTGATTTTATGGTACATTAATCTACCAAATGTTGCATAATTTTTAATGATTTTTTTTTTTTTTTGTGAAACATGGTGGATTACTACAAAAGTGCATGAAATCAAGTTCTCATGACTTTTTTTTTTGGTCAAAATGTTCATTTTCAATTTTGTTCTGAGATTTTAGGTGTGAGAAGATTAGGAGAAATATAATTATAAGATTAGGAAAGTGACATTTTTCAAGATAGGAGAGAGAGAGAGAGAGAGAGAGAGAGAGAGAGAGAGAGATTAGGAAAATTATGAGAGAAATATTAGGAAAATTAGGAGAGAGAAATGGTGTTTTGGGGTTTATTTGAATTTCAAGATGTAATCATAAGTATTCAAATCTCATAGCATTGAATCATAATGATATTATTTGTATAAGATGTCTAATTAACTCTAATTTTTAGCACTTTTAGAAAAAAATGGAAAATCACCTGATCTCTCTGTATAGATATATATGAATCAAAACGAAACGGATTCTCGGCAGTTGCCAAGAAACTGCACCACGTGCAGTTGTGTTTTTCCGGTCACTTGCCGGACCAAGTTTAATGATTGCTTCCGTCCATATTGTAGATCTAGTGGAGACTCACAATTGTGGTTTAAAATCATATTAATGGGGTACCAATTAGTATGTGAACGAAGTAAAGAACAAATCGAATTGATTGATGTGTTGTACTCACTGGATCAGAACCCTAAAATTTAATTTTTGGTGGTTTTTTTATTTCGGTAAAATTCATATACAAATTGATGAATATACGTACATAAACTTCTCCAGTTAGCTCCCTAAGCAAATATGAACCGATGATTTAAATTGGTGTCATGCTAATTTAAATTGGTGTCATGCTAATTTAAATTGGTGTCCAATGGACATAAGCATGAATAGATGTTTTGCCACCTCATGACAATCGTAACATTTTTTAGCGTCTCGTAACTTTTATATTAAATATTTCTAACTTTTCAGAAATATGATTCATACATTTTCTCTATGATTCATAACAATTTGGTTCATCTCGTAACTTTTATACAAAAAATCGTATTTTTTATACAAAATATCATAATTTTTTATTCACAAGAGGTAATCGATTCATAACATTTTTAGGGAAACGGGGTGGGTGTTGTGCACCCCTCAGCCATCCGATCATATTTTGGACAGTCCGGATGTGTTTTGATTTTTCACCGGTAAAAATAAATCAAAATTAAATTGAAATACGGGCTGTCCAAAACATGATCGGATGGCTGAGGGGTGCATATCACCCGGGTGCACAGCTCCCACCCCTGGTCCCATTTTTAGAGTGTGTATCATACACACTCAAATAAGAATGTGTACTGTAGCCTTTTCCCATAAAATAATTCTAAACTCTAGCTAGCTATCATCCCGTTCTCAAGTCCAATAATTGTCTTCTTTGGTCTTGTCGACGGTTGGCCCCGGCCCACGCTTTTTGTGTTTGAAAAAGAGGCGATTTAGGGAAAAAGAAAATTTAGAGTCGCCACCCGGGGTTTAATTTTTGGAAATATTTGATACCCAAGAAACCGTTTAGAAAATAATGACTCTTTTGCCGTGAAAAAGGGCTTGGTCTACGAAAAAATTAGAGATTTGAGTTCAGGAGCCAAGATACCCACAGGGAAGGTTTTGTTTGAAAAAAAACACCCCGCGTGCCCGAAAATTTCCGGTCTCTACTAAATATTTGTGGGATTTTTATGAAAATATTTTATTGCAAACTTTGTTCACATAAACATTAAATAAAGGAAATAACTTTTTCAAGAAGCAAATAACAATAACTAAATCACGTAATATTCAAATAAATAATTAAATGAAATAAACAATCAAATGAAGGGCGGTAATAGTAAGAACAAGCAATCAGAGGGGGGGTACTGTAATAAACCTCGACTGGTTTTTTAAGAAAACAGAGCACCTGATTTGAAAAAAATAGAGCATGAAATATAACCCTTGCCACTGATACCGTACGGCGTGGACGAGTACACCGCACGGTGGAAAATGGTATGCCGTACGGTGCTAATGTATTCTGAATTTTTTTGAAAAATCTTTATTCCCGTCGGAACAGAAAAATGGTTTTCATTCTCAACATAAATCAAAGCTTCCAATGATCGATGAAAGTTTAGAAAATCATTTTGATAAAAGAATGTACCTCCTCATGAGGACAACATTTTGCGATAACGAATGATATCACGTAATATCCATCTGGGAGATTTGGGTTTCAGTGAAATATTTTCCTTCGAATTCAAGGAAGAACTATGAAGCTCCTCTCAAATTTGATGGAAACCCCTCAGAGAACCAATGTTTCGATTCGAACACGAATTTTATACCTCTGGGTTTATCCGGTTGGAGACAAAATCTTTGGAATGGATCGGTTTTGAAGCTGGAAGTGATGATTATGGGTTGTGAGACAAGGTTTATGTGTTTGATCTTGGCTAGGAACAGTTTTTGACAAGGTAACGAGGAGGCAATAGAGCGTAGCTTTGGCTGGGAATGGGTTTGTACGTAGCTCTCTTCAAATCGTTCACCGAAATCGGTTTTAATAGGCGTGAGGCTTGGACGATCTTACAAGTTAACCCAGATTCTTACGCTGAGAAGTCGAGCTACGGGTAGGTTTTTGACGTGCTACGCCATCGCTCTGTGCTGTTGGGCACGACCCAGAAATCGCGGTGATGGGACAATGGTGTCGTACGACATGTTTATGTGCACCGTACGGTGGAACCAGACATGCCACACGGTGGAGATGGAGTTTTAGGTCGTACGGTTTATGATTAGTGGGCCGTACGGTTGAAATGGGTAGGGTTTTGGGTTTTTTGGCTTGTTTTGACCCGAGGGATCGTTCCGAGGTATATTTTGCGTTCTTTTCATCATCGGGGATGCATGAGTCATCAAAATTAGGGTGTCTACAGGTCTCTTCCACTTCTTTCACTTCACACCTTCAAATCCGAACGAGCAAGAAGAATTCCCCAATTTTGAAGAGGCAGTTCTCTTTTCTAATGCAATCCAACAGAAAAACATAAGTTTGCAATTTTTAAGCACAAACCTTCGACCTTGAAATAATATTGTCCTGTAATATTTCTTTGGGAACCAAAATTTTAGCTTTTCCAACCATAATGTTTAGTCCTACGCGCGTGGCATCTACAACCCATCATCCATTTCTCCATTTGAGAAGATTATTTTTTGAGGAAATACAACTCCAACCCATTCTCCATTTCCTCCTCCATTTGAGAGTATCAAGTTTGGTGCTCCAAATTTGAAGGATGGGAGAAAAAATGGAGGATCTCTTACATTTCACTTCACTCTTTCAAAATCACATTTTATTTTTTAAATTATTTCCGATACATTTATTTGCCACAAAATTGGTACCAATTAAAAGAGTTGCAATATCTTTAAAATAAGAGAAATATTGAACTCTTTTATTGATAAAAGTAGAAAAT
>JAXBDA010010086.1:0-11210 GCA_036023075.1 Gaultheria prostrata
CGTATAGGAAATGATTCCTAATGAGAATAGGATCCTTGGACAACCAGCACCCTGCATCTATAAATAAGGTACGATACCCATGAAGAAAGGTACGCTGTAATTCGTGTTTACATGCTTTGCGTGATTTCCAGTTTCCTTCTAGTACTTGATACTAACTTGAGCATCGGAGGGCCTTTGCCACGAATGGCAAAGGTGCTCTAACGGCTCTCTGTCTTGCAGGTTTAGAGGTACCATACGGATTCCAGAATTCTACCCTCTACATTGTCTTTAGTCAAAATCGCTTTATGAAGTACAAATGGAAGGGCAACTGACTGAACATTGGGGGCAGCATAATTAATGAGTAACTAGAAATACACTTTGGCTTTCTAAGACCATTTTAGTGAATGGAAAATACTTAGAACTTGTATATTCATGGTGTAATTTGGTAGTTGGAATTGTTGGCCTTGATATCTGCCTTTTAGTTTCTCTTGGCCTAGACACTTAGAATGTAACTCAGCAAGTTTGTATGCTGTCGGGATTATAAGATTATGTGCAACCTTATAGCCTACCTATATATGGACCAAAATGCACCAACCCCTCAAGTCCGAGAAAAATTTGGAAAGCCGCAGAACTCCTTTCTAACTGTACATACGAAACTGTGCTACCATCAAGAGTCAATTTCTCTCTCTTCAATGGATCAAGGATACGTTCTTGTGTACTAAAAGCCAACTCAAAGCAATATTAGAAACATGCATTTAAAAGTGCGTTGAGTGAGTTTGTGTGAATTTTTCCCTTTTTTCCCATCAGTTTTGTGGCGCTGCTGTATCGCTAAGCTTCTTGTTGTGTGTTTCATTGTTTCATTACAGATGGAGGGTAAAATGAAGGCCACTTTTCTGCTGTTGTCTGGGGTTAGATTTTGAGGAAGTGCGATGGTGTGTGAAGCCGCCCAAGAAGACGGAATAAGTCACGATTGGACTAATGAAAGTCGGCAGTTAAAATTGGAAAACCTGGTTCTGTAGATGAGGAATAAGTCATACTCTTTAAGCCAATCACAAGATATAACTCAGCACCACTCTATACTTCTGTTGCAGAAGATGACATGTCTATGGAGGCATATGAAGGACCAAACATCAACCTCTAATGAATGCTTGCACTGTGCCACATCGCTGTTTGCAACACAAAACCAGACCCAGAATGGTCGTTTTAGTTTCCGTCCAAACGACAATAATTTCAGAAATAACAAGCTATTTACGCAGCAGGAGCCGCTATTCAAGGAGACTCCTACGTACCCTTCTGGGCCACCCTCACTCAGTTCTTGGTTCTTCAACAAAAATGGTCAAACATAGAAAAGGAGAAAGGAACAAAGGATACTTGTAAATCTTACATACACAAGTACAATGTTATTAGTAGTAGAATTTTAATCTGTTTTTGTAAGGGATTCCAAGGCAATCCCCTTGATCTCTTTTTGGGTGGTTATAATACACAACTTTTCCAAACATGAGTAGAATGTTTGTGCTGTTTGTTTGGTGCAGTTAT
The DNA here is from genome assembly GCA_036023075.1 of Gaultheria prostrata. Lineage (NCBI taxonomy): Eukaryota > Viridiplantae > Streptophyta > Magnoliopsida > Ericales > Ericaceae > Gaultheria > Gaultheria prostrata. The sequence continues at coordinate 1,516 of JAXBDA010010086.1, forward strand.
TACTTAAAGTTTGAGGCTCAAGGTGTGGGCTAGTCCATAAAGCAAGGGAACCCTGCCAAATTTTATTTTTTATTTTTTAATTTTGAACGGCAACATGAGAAGGATCTGGGCATGACTAATGGTCTTACTCATAATTGCCACTTGCAACTGTCCAAATAAAGGAAGCAGTAGTCTCATCAGACAAAAATTGACAACCAAATAACACATTTTTCCAGTGGTGATTCACCCCTACAAATGGAGCACAAATCATGTTATATTTGTTTGTCTGGTAGGTTGTGTCAAAGACTACAACATCTCCAAAGCATTCATAATCCAACTTGGATATCCCGTCTCTCCAAAAAAAATTACTCATTCGATTTTCCTCATCAACTTGTACGGTGTAAAAGAACATTGGATTCTCTAATTGGTTGTGCTTGAAATAATTCACTACATTCTGACCATCACCGGCTGCAATCCTCTTTTATCATTCAACTTGTATAAAATTATGACAATCAGTCTCTGTGTACCCAACACTTTTATAACCACCAGATTCATTTAACATGTATGCATAAGTTTTACTCACCCTTATACTAGAATCAACCATGGATTTGATAACACCCTTACTTGTATTAAGTATTTTACGCGCAGACCTTATCAAGTGTCTTTGATCTGATTCAACCAAAGGGTGATTATGCTCAGCAACTAACTGACTGATTTTGTAGACACCATTTTCCACTTTAAAAATAACCCATGCTCCACATCCACATCTACTATCTAACCTGTTACACTTCTTTTCTTCACTACGATCACTAAATTCTCTGAACTACTATCTTGGACACACAAATTAAGTACGTCGAATCACTTCTTTCGTATCTCTTTTGAAAGTTTTAACATCTCTCCGAATGCTAAAACCCTTGTTAAATGCATATCTATTGTACATGTCATAAGCTTCATTTTCACCATTAACTTTCATTCCAATTTTGAACTCAAAACATTATTTTTGAGTAGTTAAAAAGCCATCTGCATATATGAAATAAAATACCAAACAAACAACCAATTAACTAAGGATTTAAAATTAAGGAGACATACAAATATTGGAGGACATAGAATAAAAAAAAAACCAGTATTGGTCCCCCTTGTTATATAAAAGTCATCAGACAAAAAAATATTGGAGGGCAAAGATTAAAAAAAGCATACCCATTTGTTGAGTCGATCTTAGGTATTTGGTTGTTGGAATTCATCTCCATTGTAGGTGGTTCTTCCTCCACTGAGTTCATCTTTTAATTTTTTTTTCTTCTTAATCTAAGAGCTTGATTTGTTTTACTTTTTGATGAGAGAGATTGAGAGAGATTGGGGATTTTTTAATTTAGGGCATGTGAGAGATTTCCTCCAGGAAAAGGGTTGGATTTGGGCGGGGAGGAGAGGGGAGAGAAAAAAGAAATGAGTTTTGAAATTTTTAGATTTTGGAGGGGTTTTGATTTCCCTCATTTCTTGCCAAACGGAAGAGAACGGATATGGGAGCAACGTTAGTTTCAGCTGTGGTGGAAGAGGGGGCGAGCTGGCGCAACGTGATTGGTTGCAGGGTACCACGTGGCGCGCCACGTGGTACCCATTCGGCATTGAAAAATTTCACATATATATGGCACGTGCTTTCCCATGTGAGTAGAGAGATCTACCCACCCCACCACATCCCCGACCCCATTAACATTATACTACTATTTAATTAATTTAAATCATTACCTATAATTAAATTTCATATACTGATGTTAGTAGGGAGAGTAAATTAGGCGTCCTTTATTAATAATATCCTTATTGTTATGAAACTAAGCAGATAATAAGAGCTGAAAAGTAAATAAAGTACTGGACACAAATATATAGAAAGACAGTTAGTCTTCTAGACTACTCAAATATTATTAAGAGTGGTACTTTGTTTTCTTCTTTTCTTTCTCTCTTGCTCGGTATACTTTTCAACCAATACATAAGTCCCTTATATAGATAGAATGGGGGACAAAGAAAGTAAGGACTATGACACCATACTAATAGTCTAATAGTGTTCCCTAACTATTTCAACAGTGTTGTGGGCAGATACTATACCTAAATTCATAACACTCCCCCTTGGATGACCACATACTTCTAATATGCCTCATTAAAACCTTACCAATGAAAACCCAATGGGAAAAACCTTTGGTGAAGGGAAAAAAAGTACACAATGTGAAGACAATCTACAGATTGCCTCATTAAACCTTGCTAAGGAAAACCCAGTGGGACAAAACCTTAGATGAAGGAAAAAGAGTACAATTGTCTATCCGTTAACATTATTCCCCCGCAACTTTGCATGATATGTCTTTGAGTCGGTCCATCCCGATACCTTTAACCAGCTTCTTGAATGTTGCAGTTGGTAATACCTTGGTGAATAAGTCTGCCAGATTGTCGCTAGAACGTATTTGCTGAACATCAATATCACTGCTTTTCTGAAGGTCATGGGTGTAGAAGAATTTTGGTGAAATATGTTTAGTTTTGTCTCCTTTGATATAACCAGCTTTAATCTGTGTGATACATGCGACATTATCTTCATGTAATATGGTCGGGCTATCTTTGATTGAAGATAATCCACATTTTCCCCGAATGTGTTGTATCATAGATCTCAATCAAACACATTCACGGCTTGCTTCATGGATCACAATAATTTCAGAGTGATTAGAAGAAGAAGTAGTCAATGCCTGCTTCACAGAATGCCACCAAATAGCTGTACCACTACAAGTGAACACATATCCTGTTTGTGACCGGGCTTTGTGTGGATCAGATAAATAATCAGCATCTGCATATCCAATTAATTGTGACATCGATCCATTTGAATAGAATAAACCTAAATCAACCGTTCCTCGAAGATAACGAAATATGTGTTTAATTCCTTTCAACCGTTGAGTTGGAGCAGAACTATATCGAGCCAATAAATTGACTAAAAGTGCAATATCTGGTCGTGTACAATTTGCCAGATATATAAGTGCACCGATAGCGCTCATATATGATACTTCTGGACCAAGAATTTCAACCAAACACATTCACGGCTTGCTTCATGGATCACAATAATTCCAGAGTGATTAGAAGAAGAAGTAGTCAATGCCTGCTTCACAAAACGCCACCAAATAGCTGTACCACCACAAGTGAACACATATCCTGTTTGTGACCGGGCTATGTGTGGATCAGATAAATAACCAGCATCTGCACATCCAATTAATTGTGACGATCCATTTGAATAGAATAAACCCAAATCAACCGTTCCTCGAAGATAACGAAATATGTGTTTAATTCCTTTCTAATCCTGTTGAGTTGGAGCAGAACTATATCGAGTCAATAAATTGACTGAAAATGCAATATTTGGTCATGTACAATTTGCCAGATATATAAGTGCACCGATAGCGCTCATATATGGTACTTCTGGACCAAGAATTTCCTCTCCCTCTTCTTGAGGACGAAAGAGATCTTTGTTCACATCAAGTGATCGAACAACCATAGGAGTACTCAAAGGATGTGCCTTATCCATGTAAAATTGCTTGAGAACCTTTTCCATATATGTCGACTGATGTACTAGAATACCATTTCGCAAATGCTCGATCTGCAGGGCGAGACAAAACTTTGTTTTGCCGGGATCTTTCATTTCAAACTCTTTCTTTGAATATTTTGCGGTTTGTATGAGCTCTTCCGGAGTTCCTACGAGATTTAAGTCATCGACATAAACCGCAATAATTGAAAAACCTGAGTTTGATTTCTTAGTGAAAATACATGGACAAATATGGAAACGGGGTGGGTAATGTGCACCCCTCGGCCGTCCGATTGTGTTTGAATGGTCTGGATGTGTTTTGATTTTTTACCGATAAAAGTAAATCGAAATTAAATTAAAATTGCCGAATGTATCCAGGCTGTCCAAAACATGATCGGATGGCTGAGGAGTGCACAACACGGTGCATAGCACCCAGGTGCAAAACACGCACCCCAAGTCCGACAAATATGGTCATTTTCATATCTGTTAAGACCCGTAAATTTTTTAAATTAGAAATATTAAATTTTATTTATTTATTTGTGATTAAGTGATAGTTATAGTAGTTAGTTAGATTATCTATCAATTGTAATTATGTATATAAAAAGAAAAAAAAAGAAATTTCTAATGAGTATCCTAATTCTTCCTTATCACTCCAATTTTCCTAAATAAGTCTCCTTTTAGACCACCAATTCCTCTTCCACTAAAAGGCTTCACTTTGACTTCTACAAGAGTCTAACTTTTTCCTCCAACAGGACTCTCTCCTTTCTCTCATTCCTAGCCGTGTATATATCTCTCTCTCACCCTATTAAAAATTCTCTCTAACTCTCCAATTGGTTGGTAAATCCTATCTTCTTATTTCCTTCATTATATAATTCATTCTTAATCTCTCAAAGTCAAAGAAAAGAAGGAAAGGTACAACACTTTTTTTCCCTTTCTCTTGGCAAAGGTACGACCCCTTTACTTTCCTCCTTTTCTTCTTCTTTTTCTCTTGGTTATCAACAGATTTTCAAATCTCTCTGTTCTCTCCTTCAATTATTTTATTTTGTTGACCATTCCAACTCCACCTCATTTAAGTATTTCTCCTCTCTTTGAATTAATTGATTTTCAATTTATCTTCTTTCAACCACATGGCTGCAAATCCTCTCACCCTTAATCTGCTATTTTCAGCATAATATTTGCGGTAACCGACGTTCTTGATTTTCCTTTCACTCGCGCTTAATCGTCGGAAGAAAGGTAGGACATTAAAACTTTCTTTTACTTAGGTTTACTGCTTACGTGTTTATTTATGTATTTATAAAAATTGTAATGATCTGAATGAGATGGAGAATCAGTAAATATGGTGGGAGTCGAACCGTTAAGGTAACAAAGGCGTAAACGAGATCGAAATAGCGAAAAACACGTTTCGGGCACACTACTTTCTGTTTTTCAGTTCTGAATCTTTTCCGCACCTATTTAGTGAAAACTTATAACAATAGAGTTGTAGATCTCGAAAATTTAAGTAACTTTCATAATGAACTCGTTCCAATCCTAGGTCCATAGGATTTACTACGATTTTTCGAAGTTATCTGTTCAGTGCAGTTTCGAGACAGATTCACTGTCCAGCCTTAAAATCCATTTTTACCTCATTTAACTTTAAAACTAGACTTCGAGTGAAACATAAAGTTCATTTCATATTTGATTATTTACTGCTCTATCAAATTTCGTGATTTATGGAGTTAATTTACTATTTTTAATAAACTGAAATTGTTAGGTCAATTTGTGTGGAAAATATTGATTCTTTGTATTGTGCGTTTCACTTTTGTGACTTATGTGATTATTAGGCCCATATGATGCATAAACTTAAATTTTAGTATATGTGTTGAATATTATGTTGGAATCATGCGAGTAAGTAATAGAGAATGTAGCTATCAATGGAAATCGTGGGTTGGGACGTTCTATCGGTATGGGTCTTGAGCCAAGTGCAATATATGCCCAGAGGTTTAAAGCCGTGAGGTGGGCTTGGTGTATGGGGGAAAAACCTAACGCACTAGGATATATTGTGGATGGGAATCGATGCCCATTATCGGTGTGATTGGTTGGAAATTTGAAATCTTGGAGTATGTTCAAGTATTGTGGTAATGTCTTACACATGAGTTGATGAGTAGTGGTAACTCATTGGGGAAATTGAGAAAAAGATTGCCAGAAGATGAAATGGTGAATAGTATCGGGAGAATCTTCTATTTTGAGATTTATTGCTCTAATTCTATTATTTATTGCTCATTGGAATTATTGTATATTAAATGCTGCATGAGTATGCTTTTGTAAAGGGTTAGTTTTAGGTGTCCTACTGAGTGTAATTTTACCACTCACGGTGCTACCTTTTTGTGGCCCTGGCGCCCTCAACGCTAGCTACAGAAGGAGATGAGGAGCAGGCTGCTGATTTCAAAGCGATGGAGCAGCAAGACGGATACGGAGTGGGGGAGCCGTGGCTCTACCCGTAGTTAGTTAGTTAGATGGCTTTGCCTTTCTTTTTCAGTTGAACTTTAAACAAGTGGTTAAATTTGCAGACAATGATTTGAGGTTAATTTATTTCGGTTGTAATAAATTAGTTACTTTTTAATTTACTATTGGAGAATTCATATTTTGAGATTTAATAAAGTTTTGATTTTTAGAATAAATAAATGAAATTATTTATTAACGTACCCAGTATTCGGGGAGTTACAATATCCTTCCTTCAGTAAATAGTCACTAAGACGTATATACCACATACGACCAGATTGTTTCAACCCGTACGAAGATTTTTGTAGCTTAAGAGAATAAACACTTCGGGGTTTTGAATTGTATGCTTCAGGCATAGTATACCCTTCAGGGACCTTCATGTATGTGTCAGCATCTAGTGATCCATACAAGTATGCTGTTACAACGTCCATTAGACGCATGTCTAGACTTTCTGTAACTACCAAGCTAATAAAAAATCTGAACGTGATAGCATCCATTACGGGAGAGTATGTCTCCTCATAATCAATCCCAGGTCTCTATGAGAAACCTTGTGCAACAAGTCATGCTTTATATTGCACAACTTCATTTTTCTCATTGCGCTTTCGCACAAACACCCACATGTATCCCAAAGGTTGTATTCCTTCAGGGGTTTGAACTACAGGTCCAAATACTTCTCTTTTTGCAAGAGAGTTTAACTCTGCTTGAATAACACCTTTCCACATTGGCCAATCATTTCTGCGTCGACATTCTTAGACAGTTTGTAGCTCACTTTCATCATTACTTCTAGTAATGTCAAGAACAACCTTAAATGAAAACGCGTTGTTGACAACGGTTTTATTTCTGTCCAACATTTCTCCTGTACTCATATAATGTATTTAGATCTCATTATCTCAGGTACCTGTTCCTTTTCAAAAAATAACTCTTCGAGAGATTTCTCTTCAGGAGATTCAGAAGTAGGAGAAAATATTGATAAATTCATTCTTCTATTTGTAGGTTTAGCCTCTTCATGATCGCTTACACTTGTTAGCCTGATCCCCTCAAGAGTATCAGCTATTTCTGGGACTTCAGTTTCTTTGCCTTGGATTTTCCTCTTCTGGGGAAGTTTATCTTTGGCACCCACAAGTCTCCCACGCTTCTGGCATGCTTTAGATTCATCAGCTGTTGTACTAGTAATTTGTCCTATGGGTACTTCGATCCGCGCTGGGATATTAGCAGCTGGTATATGAGACTTAGTTAATTTCTTTGCATCAGTAAATGCATCCAGTAACTGATTTGCAATACTTTGCAGATGAATGATCTTTTGAACTTCTAGTTCACATTGATTAGTACGAGGATCATGATGAGATAATGCCGAAACATTCCAAGTAATTTCACGTCGAGGTTCTGGCTTCGACCTATCTCCGCCTAATGGCGCGAATACTGATTCATCAAAATAACAATCCTCAAAACGTGCCTTAAACACATCACCTGTTAGTGGTTCAAGCTATCTAATGATAGAAGGAGAATCAAAGCCAACATAAATATCAAGCCTACATTGTGGACCCATTTGAGTTCGTTGGGGTGGTGCAATGGGCACATACACAGCACAACCAAAATTTCTTAAGTGAGAGATATTCGGTTGTTGACCGAAAGCAAGCTGTGTGGGTGAATATATATGATACGCAGTTGGTCTAACACGAATTAGAGATGCAGCATGTAAAATAGCATGTCCCCAAGCAAAAACTGGTAACTTTATTTTCATAAGCAATGGCCGAGCAATTAATTGAAGTCTTTTAATAAAAGATTCAGCCAAACCATTCTGGGTATGAGTGTGTGCAACGGGATGCTCAACATCAATACCAATTGACATGCAGTAATCATTAAATGTCTAAAATGTGAATTCTCCAGCATTGTCAAGGCGAATTGTCTTGATTAAATGGTCCGGAAGCTGTGCTCTTAATCTAATGATCTGGGCAAGGAATCTAGCAAATGCAACATTTCGTGTAGATTGTAAACAAGTATGTGACCATTTGGTTGAGGCATCAACTAGGATCATGAAATAGTGAAATGGTCCACATGGTGGGTGCACTACAACAAAAATGACATTTTTAGGCATTCACAAGTGCCCCAACAGGACTACTATTGGGGCATTTTAGCTAATAAGGTAGTACAACCAAGTGCCACTTATATCAATGCAGCTTTAGACCTGAAGCGGCACTTGTAACGCAATACTTTGAGGTGCCGCAATAAGGCCTTCTCATTGCAGTTGCAGGTGCTGCATCGACTTCTTGTTAAGGCACTTCCAATGAGGCACTTCTAAGGAGCCTCAACAACTCTTTTTAGCAGCACCAATAAATGCCTTATATTTGGTATTTGGCTTTCTAAGGCATGTTAAGGTGCCTTAGCAGTTTCTAGCTGCACTTCAAGATGCCTCATAATTTACTTATCAAGCATTTTAAGGTGCCCTAATAGCACTTTCTAGCTGCAATTTCAGATGCAGCGAATTTTACCTATTAAGGCATTCTTACTGCACTTTCACATGCCTCATAAAATACTTGTAAGGGCACTTTCAAATGTGGCAACTGAAATTCTGGAATAGTTTTCAAGGTACTTTTGACTGTCTTATAAAGTGCTAATTATTCCCCACATTTCCTTTCCCCTTCCCTTTAACTACATGATCAAGCTCTGGAAAGATAATAAAATCATAAAAAAATTACAACTTGTATCCAAAGCATGTCCAAAACAACATAACCCATAGTCATTAACTTCAACAAAAGTTCAACACCATAGTCATTAACTTCAAAAAAAGTTCAACAAACCTCTCAAGGATCCAAAACACTTAAACTTCATAGAAGTCTACGACGAACATAGTCTTGGAAGTTACCAAGTTTTCCAACAGAAATTTAGAACAATACCAGGAAAGATACCATGGTATACAAAAACAACTACCAGAAAATACAAAACAAAAGCCACAAGTTCAGCATCCATGTGCCATACGTATCTTCCAAGTGATCTCGATAATTTCTATCTAGCTGACAAAAACAAAACCAGATACAAGTTTTTAAGGTCTATTGTTTTGTATTTAAAATCAAATGAAGATGATATTGGACATTCAATGTACCAAGGAAATAGGCCATGCAATTGTTGTACCAATAGCATCGCCAACAGTCTAAGGCCTGCATGTAAAGACCCGTAAAACTATTATTATTTTTTTAGAATAATATTGGGGAAATGTGAGGAAATGAAAATTGATTAAAAGAGGGTCAATGTGGAGTTGGATAAATGCACAAGGGTGTCTTTAAAATACATTTGAAACACGAAAGGGGTAAGTGCAATAAATGGGGTGTATATACTTGTATCAGGGGAAAATTTTCACTCATTTCTCTCCCTCACTCCAACCGGCTCCTCTCTCTCTCACTCCCTCCTCCATTTATGCTCCTTTGAGCTGAAATTCCTCCCTCCTCATCAAACCTCCTCACCAACCGACCAAAGATTCATCATTTATGCGTGTTTGGGAGGCCGGAGTACCATCTTTCCGAACCGGGAGGGCCAAAAACGTGGAGACACAAATTGGGGATCTCAAAACTCATATTGCTTGATTTGAAGCTCAAATCTCTTTGAGGTAGGGAAATTTCTATCTTTACTAAGCAATCTCAAGTGCTTGTGTGTGGATTGAACTCCAATTTGATCAACCCCTTTGATTTTGCTTGAAAACCCA
>JAXBDA010010087.1:0-11210 GCA_036023075.1 Gaultheria prostrata
TGACTTTTGAATCTGGGATGAGTGTTTGGGAGAAATGTGCAGAATGCATTTTGGGAGAGAGAGATGAGAGAAATCAAGAAGGAGAAATCAAAAAGGAGGTCTTACCCTCTTTTTGGCTTTTGCTCTAAAAATGCAAAAACTGGGAACTCTTTTTCACATAAGTCATTTTGCAATGAGGCATCCAAACACTAAAAAGTTGAAAATGCAAAAATGAGAAGTCAAAAAAGAGGCTCCCAAACAGCCTCGTACAAGTAGATAAGGACCAAATAACAAACTTTACCTACAACACCGACTACATAGGAACTGAAGTACATCCACCACCCATACAACTACAAACTCTTGAACTCGTCAACTAAAGAATAGCCGCATCCAAGATTCAGATCCAGATTTATTGCCCCCAAGCCACATCCATAAGCTAGCGGATTGGTAGTTCTCTTATTTCTGCTGTTTTTCCGGCTTCTTTCCATTTTGTTTTATAGTTTCTTTGTATTTGGTTTCTTATTAATATTGTTCAAATTGTTACTTCTCAGAGAGTAGCCAAACAAAATCCTAACTAAACACAGCACATACCATTTAAGTATATCACTTGTCGAACCGTTTTTTCACCATGTCTCCTAAAACCGATTGGTGTTGAAGGGCTATTAATTGTTTTATCACATTTGATATCCCCACACGCAAGTCTATTTTTAGAGCGGTCACATGTGGTGGCATTGTATAACTAAATCAATGGGGGCACTCCGGGCCCAACAGTGACTCAAAATCATCTCATGTGATGATCTTTGACTGCCTTTTTCTATTGTGTAAAATATGATTTGTTCCACTAGATACCGACGTCAGGTGGTGAGCTTGATTTTTTAATGAATGTTAAACATGTCGGAGACTTAAAAAAATAACTATTTGGATCGTCAAATGAACCCCTGCTCGGTTTTATTTGTGTCGAGGGACCACATGAAGATTTTTATCACATGAGAAGATCCCGTTTTAGAAATAATGTCACCAATAGCTGAACTAGGTAGATTTCTGAGCGAGTATCGAAAATTTGATACCACTATATCGACATCCATTGCAGGACTATGGTGCAAAGTAGTGGGTGGTCACCTGACATCAATGAGAATACATTTTAACGACTCGAATAGAAACCCCCTAGAGTTTCAGACTATTCTTTTTATTTATGCGCACCTCGACTCCCAACGTGGTCAAAAGTAGGTTGTACATGCCGGGGCTAGTTATTCATACTTTAGGTAGGGACAGAGAGAGGGAAGGACTAAGGAGCGATTCCTGTGGCTGTTTTGGCATTTGGAATCTTTCATTTCTGACTTAGTATTTGGATCAAGGAATTGTTGAGAAATTTATGCCAAAAGAAAAAGGAGAAAAAAGGAGGAAGAAATCATGCGCAAATTTCCTCAGCAAGTTTAATGTGTAGGCCCGTCATATTTGAACAAGTACCTCGACCTCACCCACAAATACAAATAGCAAAGGAAGAAAACAAATCAAACGCACGAAGGACACAGAAATCTACCTAGTTCAGCTCTGAAATCTCTGCTCAGCTCAGGAGTGAAGAAATTCACAATAAGTAGGAGGAGAGAATGGGTTGGCTATGTGCTTAGGACCTGCGAACTCCCATAACAAAAGGGAAAACTAGGGAAAAATTCAAAATTGCCCCTGACTTTTGGACCAAATTCTCATAAATACTTGAACTTCAAAAATGTCAATTGAGCCCCTGAGCTTGACACCCGCCATCAATGTCCCCCTCACAAACCATTTTCCATCCAATACTTAACGGAGGCTCCAAATTTGTTTGTTACACATTGTCTTGTGGGCCCATTTTAGGATCTCACACAAACGATCTGAATCGTTCAATAATTTTAAAATGATTAATTGAGTGCTCTTGTATATATAAAATGAGGCCCATAGTATATTTCTAAGTGAATGATATAATTAGTCCATTCAGAATCAAGACCCTTTAATCTGAAAGAATTTTAAATAAAGTTATACAATTTTGTGCTCAGTCTCTGAATCGTAGATATCGTAACACTTGTTAGGAGGGCCATCCAATGATAAATTTATCTTGATCGGACGTCAATAACTATCAAAATAGTTCATTATTTTTATGTTTTCATGCCTATCGATGTCCAATCAAGATAATTTTTTTAGTGAATGCTAATCTCAACAAGCACTTTGATAATATCTACTGTTCAATCATGGGAAACCGAGCGTACAATTGTATAACTTTCTTCAAAATAATTTCAGATTAAAGGGGTCCTGATTTTGAATGAAAAATTAAACTAAATTAGACCAATTACTTATAAATATCCAATGGGCCTTATTTTTTTCGATACCACTCGAACAATTATTTTAAGTTATTGAACAATTCAGATTGTTTGTGTGGGAGTTCAAAGTTTGCCCTACAAGACATGCAACGTGTAATGAAGAAATTTGGAAGCCCATGACAAACCCCCAAAACACGTAGTTTTGGGATTCTCTATTATCAATTGGACAAGAAATGGATTGAGGGGGGAATTGATGACAGAGTGTCAAGCTTAGGGGTTTAATTGACGTTTTTTGAATTTCATGGTGTTTATGGGACATTCAGTCCAAAGGTCAGGGTTCTTTCGAAATTTTCCCGGATAACTATTCAAACTTCCCGGAACACTTCCACGTGGTGTGCCCAACCAATACTAATATTACTAGTGTATTTTAGTGCTTCAATGGTTTGTTATGGTGACAAACCCCCATAACGACAACGACGTTGTTTTGGGAGTCTCTATTATCAATTGGACAGCAAATGGATTGAGGGGGGGATTGTTGAGGTAGTGTCATATTCTTCAGGGTTTAATGGACGTTTTTTGAAGTTCAGGTGTTTATGGGACATTCGGTCCAAAGGTAAGGGTTCTTTCGAAAACTTCCCGGAATACTGCCACGTGGTGTGCCCAACCAATACTAATACTAGTGTATTTTACTGTTTCAATGGTTTGTTATGGTCTATTATGCCAGAAGGAACGGAGTTCCACCAATACTCCAAGCAAATTCCAGCAGGTCTGAATAAAAAACCCTCAATATTCACCATCAATGTTCAATAACACAAATTCCTTTACAGTGCACAGAGAAGCTGATGATACTAGTGTGCCTGGACAAAATTACAAAACCAAGAGGCAACATACAAAGTAGAAAAACTGATATCATGGCGAATAGCGCAAGTTTTGTAATCATAGCTAGTACATGGACCAAAAACGAGCTTTATCGTACAAATTTAATCTCCGCTCACAGTATGATATTAGTGTATTCCAGTACCATATATCAAAACAAATGAAATATGAATGTGGTAACCTAAAGAAAACAAAACTGGAAACTGTATATATGTTTGCCACAAGCAGAACAGACATGTAATGCTACAATTAACTATCTATGCCAATTACTCAACCCACTATGATCTTGGATTCCACGAAGAAGAACTGCAGATTCAAAAAACAACAGACCTCAATGAAGTCGGACTCCCTCTGTTCATTAGCGATTTGATCGAAGAGACTGCAACTGGGCAGCTATTGTGTCATAACCAGGAAGCTTGGATGGGCATGACTAGCTTTCGTTAGAGAGCTCTATGTACATGGAAGTTCCCCACTAAAAGTAGAGGACTTTGGACTTTCAGTGCCAGCTGATGTCACTGCCCTCAGAGGACTGGACAGTATGGTTCTTTTCTGGTGCTTAAATTTCGTCGTGGGAGTTCTTCATTGAATTGACCAGAATCTGCAATTGGAGTGCCCAAGCTTGACTTGGTTTCCACTTTTGCTCTTACTCCAGGTTTAAAGGAACTCCTGACTGGAGGAAGAGAAGGGGAATTCCCAATAGATGTTACACTATCCTCCGCTGCTTGTTTAAATGATGGTGCATCACCTGATGGACTCTTCCTGTAAGGCAGACGCGGGTGGGTAACCCATTTGCCGAAGGCCACCAGTCAGCGGCCCAATTTTCAACTCATTCCCACTTTCCAAACTTGATTGCCAGAGCAATTCATCATCTTCCATGTTATTTGCTGATTTGGGGGTAAAGGTGTTGTTTGAAGCCTTAAACTTCATTATCTAATGAAGGCCTTGACATTTGAGCAAGCTGATAATTTTCTCTCCTCTGTCTGATTGTCTAATGGTACTGGTCATGTCGATTGAACTAGGTCCTTCAGACTCATCAAAAGTCAAAGGCGAAAATTCATCTGGTTTTGCAGATTTTGTCGAGCTTTCATCAAACTTGGGAGGTGAGTGCCCCTCTACAGAAACATGTGACACTGATGGAAAATTTTCAGATGCTCCACTCATATTCTGCTTAGGGCTAGCTCCAAGTGTTGGCATTGAATTGTAGATGACTGGGTGATTCTCTAACTGTGGGATATAGTTCGAATTGCCACATAGCATAGTTAATTTGGTGTATCAAAAATATTGTCATGATCATCATCTGAAACAAGGCCGGAGTGGTAAACACAACTGAATGTATTGCCCTTCAAAAGTGAAAGGTATTTTCTTTTCCCTGAACGAAACTCTCCAGTCTCAACAACCTTCATCTTTATCTTTTCTCATAGAATCATGATCAAAACATACATAAATGAAGCCTAAAACACATGCACGTATGAATAATTAATTAAACCGTTCGATAAAAAGGACAATATGATCACATTGCTCAGCCTCTGCCTCCCCCCTGGGGAAGGCTAAAACACAAACACACGCGATATTAATAGGGGAGATTGCGTAGTCCCAGAATTGAATGAATTTGTTCAAAGCGGAAAAAATAAAAAATAAAAATTAAAATAAAAAACAGTAAAGTACCCATAATCGTATAGCTACCATATCCAAATTGCGAACGAGCTGTTTAGAGAAGGAAATGGTATTGTCATCTCTCCCAGCCAAACCATCAGACGATTTCACCATCGGCTCCTGAAAAGGACACTGGACTGTTGTTAAATTGGGTCAGGAATCAGGATCACATATATAGCTCGCGTGCAATTTCTTTTCCTTTTTTCTGGTCTTTCAGTTTCGAAGATTGGAAGGACACCAAGATTTCCAGGGATAGTACCAGCAACGCCTAAGCTTCATTTCTTGGTGCGATACCAAAGCTTAGCACGTAAAACATTATGGAAACAAAAAAACAAATGATTCATGCTTAGATTGATCACCCTTCATGGTAGAAATCACAATAAGATTGAACACTTGTACGTAATACTAGATTTGACAGCAAATGAAGAGACAAAGTCTCATTTCATGGGAGATTTGCTTATGGTTTTTAACATGAGAATCAACAGGTAAGATTTATAGTTGTGGTTGGAGAGAGAGAGAGAGAGAGAGAGAGAGAGAGAGAGAGAGAGAGAGAGAGAGAGAGAATCATTGTTCTATTTGTTTGTTAGGCCCTAATCCATGGGAAAGAATTTTTCTGCATGAGTTGGTTTCTCTCTATGCCCGAAAAATTATGGAGCAGATCACCTCTATACCCTATCTTTGTTTGGTGACCGTTTCAAACTCGGTTTTGTAAAGATCTCAAAACCTTGATCTAGATTAATTGTTTATTTCATAAATTTAGAAGTTATTTTCGCAAAAAAAAATAATTTAAAGATTATTTTGGGACATTGATACACGTACAAACAAATTAATTAAAATGGTATATTAACTGATAGATAGTTGAATTTTAAGATCTTATTTACTATTATGCGCACCTGTGACCTCTGCGCTGGACTTCGAAATTATTAGAACACACGTTTGTTAGTGTTGTCAATTGATTTTGAGGTTAATGAAGCAACCGGATTTGGCGTACAATCATTTGTGACAACCGGTCTATCATTAGCCGAGTTATATTGGTTCGGGAGCTATATTACAGGATGGAAAGTTGTTAGGCTCCTAACCAATTCTAGGAATTTTAAAATAGTTATGAAGATGATTTTATCAAATACGGATAGGGAACAAGGAAATAAATTAACTATGCATGAGGCTAGATTAGAGAGATGAAATATATACAAAAATTGTAAGATAGGAGAAGAAGAACTTCTTTGACTAGTGCTCGGATACTACCCTCAAAACACAAATTTGGCGAATACATAACTCGGGTTTGGCACGAAAAGCACTTTTCTTTGATTAACACTTCGAAAACTTGGACTGATGGCACGGTTTTGGGTAACTTTAAAATGTGTCAAAATGGATTAGGACGAATATATTTGGGATTTTCGTAGGCTAATTTGGAAAGTGAATTTTGGGTTTGAAAGGAACAACACAAGCTAAAGAACAACAGAATATAGGCCGAACACAGGGATGAAACTAAAAGTTGGCTGTGGCCACCCCAAGTTGGAAAAACCTAAAATTATCTAGAGTCTAGACCTTTTTGTGTATATATTTTCCTACCCACGTCCTGCCCCCATGTATTGCCATTACTGCGAAAAAGAATTTGACATTACAACGTACATTTTACACTCACAACCTTGAAATTTCGAATTCTTGTTGTTGCTATTATGACTAACCTCCAGATGAAATCCTTGTTCCGTCCTGGTCAAACATTAGCCCATAGCAATTACTCCAATTAAGCACTGTTCCAACGCCAGACAACTTCATAACTGAGTTGGATGAGAGGGTGTTGGCGAATGGCTAAGAGCCTTAGAGTATGAGAGGATAGAGCCAACTCATACTGGCCCACATTCATTCAATTAACAAATGGTCACCCCAAATTCTATCAGAAGCAGCAAATGTTGTCCCTTTTGAGACACTACCGATGAATTCCAGTATTTCACAGTTACAAAATCGAAATCTAAAGCCTACAAAGTTTCTGTCCATTCTCATTTCCATAAAATTTTACTATATCAGAAATGAGTAAAGAAGACGCTGTTTAAAGTCTCAGGGTTATTACCGTCCATTTACGTGTGGGCTGGAACATGCCTTGTTGGGCTGTTGGGGAAACCCAACTGCCCGATTGTGGCCTTGATTTGGGTCCGTTTTGAGTCGAGATCTTTAACCGTGCCAAAGGTCATGTTCATCAGATATAGGCCAATATTCGTTCGGAGCAATTTCACTCTAACAAAATGTCTACTAATGGATTTGATTGCACCCCTTTTCTAATCATAAACGTGTTCCTAAATCATATTAATTATCCGATGTTTATGAAATATGAATAGGGTTAAACTTCTCAATGAATTCTACAAAATTAACAATTTGGATCATCAAAACAGACCCAAATCAAAACCGCAATTGGGCAAACTTTGGAGAAATACAGAAAGGTGTCCTCTCTCTGAGGATTCCTGTCAAATACATGTGCAAACGGCAAACTATTCGACAGACCCACCATATGACACCTGAATTAGGACGTTTGATTTAATGTTTACACTTTACGACTTATTTGTTATGCTTAGAGGTAGCATCGAGTGGTTATTCCATGCTCCCGGAGCATTGGGCTCCACACACTTTAGTGTGGACAACATATAAGTATTGTGGTTCAGAGGCCTTGCAGAGCAATGCTCCGGAAGCATAAAATAATTTCTTGCTAGCATCTCCACTTGGGAGTGTTGCTACGGTACATACTCCCCAAAAATTATTCCATATGAGATTTTGTGACTCAAAATATAAGATTTTGTGCCTAAGGGCGTACCGTATGCACCCTCATACGGGTAGTCAAAAAATCTCATATAAGTCCACAAAATCTCATATCTAAGTCCACAAAATCTCATATGGTCAAATATGAGATTTAGTGGCACAAATATGAGACATGTCACATCAATACATATAAGTCAGAAAATCTCATATGACTAGTTACAAAATCTCATAATCTCATATTTGTGCCACAAAATCTCATATGGATCAAATATGAGATTTAGTGGCACAAATATGAGACATGTCACATCAATAAATATATGTGACATGTCTCATATTTATGCCACTAAATCTCATATTTGTGCCACAAAATCTCATATTTGATCCATATGAGATTTTGTGACACAAATATGAGATTATGAGATTTTGTAACTAGTCATATGAGATTTTCTGACTTATATGTATTAATGTGACATGTCTCATATTTGTGCCACTAAATCTCATATTTGACCATATGAGATTTTGTGGACTCAAAATATTTGATTTTGTGGACTTATATGAGATTTTTTGACTACCCGTATGAGGGTGCATACGGTACGCCCTTAGCCACAAAATCTCATATTTTGAGTCACAAAATCTCATATTTTGAGTCATAAAATCTCATATGGAATAATTTTTGGGGAGTGTGTACCGTAGCATTTCTCCTCCACTTGTTATCCTTTTTCTTACTCACACTTCGAATTTGAGTGAAACTTTCAAAAAAAATTCTCCATTACTTTACTCACACTTATATGAGATTGAGATTTTGGGGGTGTTCCACTTAGGTGTTTTCTTTGCATTTTGGGTTTTACGGCATTTTATGTGATGTATTGTAAGAGAATGACTTGTCTCGAAAACCGTAATAAGCTGACTTTTTGATTTTTTGAGTTAATTTTTTTTTTCCCCGAAAACATAAAGAACTTTATTACGAAAAAGAGCGGTCCGAAGACCGAACATCAGCATCACTACAGCAAATCAGGGAATTCCCAATTTCTTAAATGCCGGGAAAGACACCAAAAACGCCGGAAAAAGTCATTTACAGCGTTTATTCCGGCGTTCAATAAGTGGCCCCGATACCGCTGCCGGAAATGCTTCCCAGCGTTTTCTAAAACCCCGGAAAAGATTTTCCGACGGGCTTAAATCCGGTGCCGGCGACCCCATTGCCGGCGTTTATCAAACGCCGGGAATATTACCGGCGTTTTTAAAAACCTGGGAATGGTTGTTATTAACGCAGGAAAATCTTAAAATGTGATTCCATTTTCGGGGTTTGTTAAACGCCGGGAATATTACCAGCATTTTTAAAACCTTGGGAATAGTTGTAGTTAGTGCCGAAAAATCTTGCAATTTGACCCCATTTTCGGGGTTTAACAAAGGCAGGGAATAGTTTTTTCCCCACCAAAAAAAAATTTTCACCTTAATTTCTCTCTTATTTAGCCAACAATATACATCCAATACAATTGTCATGGCATTAAAACATGTCAAATACATTCACCAAAAGTTCACAAATAACCAAATAAGTTCCGATATATTCAATACCACCATAGAGTTGAACATAATCCTCATAACATAATATTTCAAAATATCTCCACTACATAAACTCATAATCATTTTTCAAAAGCCATTAAACATTGTGTGTTTCTTCCAAAATGAAGCCAACAAACGATAAGATACAAGCATAAAACACTACGTCTAGTACCAACTAGTTGCTACGGGATCTTCAACGTGCATAAACCTGAAATCAAACATCACAACCAAATTTAGAGTACATCACATGTATTAAGAAGTTCAAAAGGTCTAAAAAAAATTCATACCTAGATTGTCAACAATTGCTTTGAATTAAGGAGCTCAATTTGATCTTTTCTACATTTTTCTTTTCTTTTTTTGAGATTGACTGAAATGAAGAGGAAAATTTAAAATCAAGACAACTAATATCAAAATTTTCTTACACCTTGTGTCCAAACCATGCACCTAAGACAGGTAAATATAGAAAGGTACTACTAGAGGAGAAAGTTAGATGCATTGTTTTCTACCAAATATGAATACAGCAGAAAACCCAAATCCAACTTTAATGAGAGAGAGAGAGAGAGAGAGTGACCTCAGATACGGGAAGGCCAAATGTGCTTCCAGAAAGCGTTGCTTTTATGGTCTCAACTGAACCAAGATTAGTTGAACCAAATATCACATCAAAATAACAAGTTCAAAAGACTGCATGCCTAGATTTGTCTCTACTGAAAAGTTACATTCGTTCTAAAGTAGTGTGCCATACCAACAGCAAATATGCATGAATGTGCTCGTCTAGCCATTGGACATATTTTTTGGGTGCTATTTCCAGATTCAACCACTCCAAAAAGTAGCGGAAGACATTGTTGCTCAATGAATGTGCAAAAACAATTGAGGGGCCACCGCAAAGTTTAAACGCAGTTTCAAATGTAAGCCAGCAATGATAGCCAAAAGAAGAAAGGCTCAAGTGAAGAGCAATACTCTTGTAGAAAACTTATTTCCCCAAGAGAAGGTAAGCAGACGAAAAAAATAGCAAAAGAAAATCCTAACTAAATACAGCAGGAGTCATTTAACTATAGGTACGAAAATAATGTCACCAATTCCTGAATATATGCTTTTATGTGCATGCCCAGTTATTGTTTTTTACCTCATGACAAACTTTTCAAGATCGAGCTTTCAGCATAAAGGTAGATTTTGCACACACCATAATGGGTGAACTATTTGTTGTATACTTCCTGAATTTTGTGTATTTTTCAAGTAACTTACTTCTTTATGGAGGCTTTGTTTCTTAATCAAAAATTATTTTATGAACCACTCCTTATATGCATAATTTGAAAGAGCTAGAAACATAAATACCGATACACTACACAACAGATATCAACATTCAGCAAATCAATTGCCCGTCCTCCCATACGTACAAGAATGTATTTTTACAACTCGAATAGAACCCCGAGAGTATTCGGACTTACTTAGATAGTGACAGAGAGAGGGAAAGAGAGTGAAAATAGGAATCTCGAATTTTCTAACTCTCTATTTGGATTAAGGATTTGAGGCGAAATTTAATAATTTATGGGGACGAAAAGAACCATGAAGAATTTTTCATCGTACCATGTATATTTTTGTTGTTTTTTCTTTCTTTGACCATAAACTTCTATATCTTCTTTTTTTTTTTTTTTGGCAAAGAGATAATTAATATTTTTATTAATAGAAAAAGGAGATAAAAATGAAGGTGGTTGATAAGGAATTAGCCCAAAGGAAAAGCAAAACAGAGTACGTAGCAAAGTTAATCCAAAGGGAACAAACATAAAAAGCTGCGCTTCTGGCGAAGACCTCAACAGGAAGATGAGCACCAGAGAGTAGGACTAAAGCCACCAAAGCAAAGAGTCCTACATTTCTTAGCATGAACCAAAACAAATCACATGACCCATGTTGATTCACAAGCAATGACTATGATGGGCCTTTACGGTACCGGCTACTGGTTATCAGGGGCGGAGGGAGGGGGTCAAGCGGGGTCACTTGACCCCACTGAGGTGGCAAATTTTAATAGAATAGGTATAATATTTTTTAGAATTTTGTATTTTTGCCCCTTGCATATGGTATTTTTTTGCCCCTTGTATATGATAT